>JAEUYN010002454.1:0-54719 GCA_018257835.1 Euura lappo | reverse complement strand
GCTGTATTCCAAAGCTCGCTGTTGTATGTTAAAAATTGACAAAGTAAGCAAACGCCATTTCCGAAACGGAATTCGGATCGGGTACACAATGAAATTCTGACATCTTTAGGGCAAACGAAATATCCTCTGCAAATTTCATCAGAATCGGTTTAGCGGTGTAGCAGATAGCGGGTTTACAAGCAACTTCAACGATTTGACACTGAGACGCAGGTGCCGGAAAAATCCTCGAAAATTCTCAAAATTTTGATTCAAGATCACGAGGCTGTATTCCAAAGCTCGCTTTTGTATCTTCAAAATTGACAAAGTTAGCAAACGCCATTTCTGAACCGGAAGTTGGATCGAATACACAATGAAATTCTGACATCTTCAGGGCAAAAGAAATATCCTCTGCAAATTTCATCAGAATCGGTTTAGCGGTGTGGCAGATAGCGGGTTTACAAGCAACTTCAACGATTTGACACTGAGACGCAGGTGCCGGAAAAATCCTCAAAAATTCTCAAAATTTTGCTTCGTGATCAAGAGGCTGTATTCAAAAGCTCGCTATTATATCTTCAAAATTGACAAAGTTAGCGAACGCCATTTCTGAATCGGAAGTCGGATCGGGTACACAATGAAATTCTGACATCTTCAGGGCAAAAGAAATATCCTCTGCAAATTTCATCAGAATCGGTTTAGCGGTGTGGCAGATAGCGGGTTTACAAGCAACTTCAACGATTTGACACTGAGACGCAGGTGCCGGAAAAATCCTCGAAAATTCTCAAAATTTTGCTTCGTGATCAAGAGGCTGTATTCCAAAGCTCGCTTTTGTATCTTCAAAATTGACAAAGTTAGCAAACGCCATTTCTGAACCGGAAGTAGGATCGGGTGCACAACGAAATTCTGACATCTTCAGGGTAAAAAAAGTATCCTCTGCAAATTTCATCAGGATCGGTTCAGCAGTTTGGATGATAGCGGGTTTACAAGAAATGGGGGGGTCACATACACCACTCTTGAAAATGCTCGAAAACGACTACCCGGGTGCCAAAACGTGCTCCCTACATGATTCCAGAACTTTTACTCGATCCGACGTTTTTCGCGATGGCGAATGTATAAGGCACTCCGTTTTCTACGATCGTGCCTAAAAACAATGACAATAACAAGAACAAGAAGATAGCTATAAATGAACAATACAAAACGGTACAGGGGCCGCTGCGGGCGCGTCTCTTACAGACTAAATTGAATGCATTCAATTAATACTAATATTAACTCACCAACCGACTCAGAAACCAAGACCTGGGGAAAACGCCGCGACTTCCAACCCTGTGTGGAAGCCGGGGTTTACGGGGAGTGTCCAAGATGGCCCACGGCCGGTGCAACCAGGATTCCCGACGTCTCGGAGATCCTCACTGGGTTGCTCGGGCAACAGTTGTTGCCGCGAAAGACACTCGCCCTGGGACAGGCACCACGGATCACCGGAGGGTGGCCACGTCCCACAATCAATCCCTAACCGTAAAAGAACACGAGCCAGAACCTTCCAGAAATATACGCCAACCTATTTACCGCACTCGACCTAACCAGAAATGACCAAACGCGGGAGAAAACTGTTAAGAACGCGAAGACTCACGAGAAGGGAGAAGCTACCTAGACGCGACCTACCTAGCCGAGCGCTCGAGACTAACTGAAGAACTCTGTTCCCCCCCCTAGCATGGCGGACCGACGCAGCGTCACAGAGTGGCGCGTGCGTATCCTACGGGCCCACCGGCCGATAGCGCCACCCTACGGACAAACCCTACAACATCTCGAGGCCCGGGCGGCCTGCGAGATTCGAGCGCGAACAACTCCATATTTATTATCAGCAGCCTTGAAGACTCCTAAAAAATGTACCTATTCCCTGCAAATCAAATCGACTCTTCAAAAAGTAGCCGTTCATATTAAGTCCGCCATTTTGTTTTTGGAAATTCTGACTTCGGATTTGTATTCAGCAACCCCAAAACCCTCGAGTACAGACTTTCACTCGAATCGAACAGGGTTTTGAAGAAATTTTTCACCGTTCTCGATACGCCATTTTGTTTTTGGAAATTCTTACTTGAAATTGGTACTTGAAAGCAGAAGGTCGTGAGCGCCATTTGGATTTTTTTATTTTTCATGATTTTATCAAATGTCTGTACAAACTCGTGAAACGCAAAGATAAATCGAAATCGACGTCGTTTCGAAAAATTCGATAAAAGAAATCGCAGTTAAAAGCAGAAAGTCGTATCTGCACAACTGACGACCTTTTGCACTTACATTTTTCGATCTCGTAATTTCAATTGATCTATCACGTTTTGGCCGTTTTCAGAGCGAATGGCGTGAAAAAAAAATTATACGCCTTTTTGCCACCAAAATCGCGTTTTTGGCGCTTACGACCTTATGCCATTAGACACGCGATATTTAACAGCACACTTAACATTTTGTAGCACGTATGTTCTGCAGGTGGTAAGATTCATTGAATCGTTAAAAACAAAAACTATGCGTACGTCATCACGATATAGATAAAATGTATTCTTTGAATGTTATGCTCTTTGTTTGGAACCATTTTATTCTCTACATTTTATGCTACACGGAATGTTCAAACCATTTTCAACATGTCAGGTTCTACTCGATTCGTCAAGTATTGTCATGATATCCTGATTTTTGTTTCAGGAATCGAAATATTATTGACGATTGCCAGAATGGACCGTAAGTTAAAGATACAGAGATTTTCGAAAATGACAGATATTCACTTGTTCTTCGAATTTAGCTCAAGCGAGTCGAGCACCGCGGATTGACGACTTCAGGAGGTTGGGGACTAATATCACAACGTAGAGAATCGCTTCAAATTTTTGTGAGGTATTCATCGATGTGGAATACAATTTGTTGTCAAGTTTCAATTAATTCGTCACTCTCGTTTCCGAGTAATCATTAATCAAAGTTACGTTCTTATACAGGGGCGCTTATGGCGGTACGTGACGAGTATCGTGAAAAAACGTCGTTTATCGTTTGAACGCAGGGGCGAAAACGTAGAGATCTCTATAAAAAAACATCTACATGGTTAATGATACTTTTGAGAAGATTCTCGCGAAAAATGAAGTATCCTTGCCAGCTTCGTTTGCGAACCATAGTGAAAGACATGGAGCGTTTTGTAGGGATATTAACCTAGAATCCTCGAACGAAGTCGCATAAAATATATTTTTGTGACTAAAAATCGGAAAATACAGTACAGTTGATGTTGACGAACGTAATTAAACGACAAGTGATGCATATTACATCAAGATTTCATCAAAAGTCTTCTTTTCGAAGTAAATTTTGTTTTTCGTTGCTCTCAAATGAGGTTGAGAACCACCAACCGGGCCCGTGTATAAGCATAGGCTTACCCCTCTCACAGCACGCCCCGCGAGCGGGGTATCCAACCTCCTTAATTACAGTCCTCTTTACTCAAATTTCAGACGAACTGGCAGATGTCAGACTCAAACTGGCATCACATGCGGCTGATATTACACTGATGTGCCAGGGTAAGTTCAAAACAATGTCACCCAATGAAGATATTCAAGTCGTAGCTACTAAGACATGCGTCAAATATTGACAAAGTACAATAGTGTCATTGATGTACCTATTTTATTTTGCAGAAGGCGGTACCGAGATGAACGCCGCAGACGCTAGTAAGTGATGAGTGGATACACTTACTTGACCAATTTATACGTCTTCAAAACGCTCGAATTATCTTTGTCTCCGTATTCTGAAAAATCATTCGGTTTGATATTCAGGACCTCTCTGTTTCTACTTCAGATACTTTGATGGATGCCGGAGGCTATCTCACAACCGCTGTAACTTCTATCCGAGATGGTAGCGGGCGTGAGTTGAAGACGACTTTTACCCTTTGAAAATGTGTTTGTGATCTACTGTTCGCTTCACATATCAGTGAATGAAGTCGAGAAATTGTTTTAATTGACTGAGATTTTCTATTTTGATTCTTCATATTTCATTATTATTTTCACTTATTGCCATTATATCATGCGTCAATTGGTGAATTTCCACTCTGTCATGATATACGCCTATTTTATTTTCAGTATCTACAAGGGATGTTTTTGCCAGATTCCGGAGTAAGTGACACTCAGTCGAACAGTACATCAAGGCTCCCTACTGAAAAATATTATGTAATAATTCACATTATAAAGTATGTAAGAACTTGACCGATTTCCGTATGCGATTTATTACATGAATTATCGTGTGATTTCTTACATAGTCCACTTATTCGTGTGGAACCACATATTTTATTGCATAAAAAATTATCATAGGATTTGTTATACGATGATATTTTATGGTGGAAAAAGAAAAAAAACAGTTGTACCTAGACCGGGATCGAACCGGCGACCGTCGAATTCGGAAGCAGGCACGCTACCGGCTGAGCTACGCCTTCCGATAGAATACTGATACATTCTTAGACTTATGAACCTCAGCCGTTCCGAGGGAACTTAATTCAACTTCTAACCACATCGAAGATTATAAACCAAAGACTGTTGCTACCTTACATCAGAAGGCGTAACTCAGCCGGTAGCGTGCCTGCTTCCGAATTCGACGGTCGCCGGTTCGATCCCGGTCCAGGTACAACTTTTTTTTTTCTTTTTCCATCATAAAATATCATCGTATAACAAATCCTATGATAAATTTTTATGCAATAAAATATGTGGTTCACACGAATAAGTGGACTATGTAAGAAATCACACGATAATTCATGTAATAAATCGTATACGGAAATCGGTCAAGTTCTTACATACTTTATCATGTGAAGTATTACATAATCTTTTTCAGTAGGGCTAGCTTGATTTTCATTCAGCTGTTCTTAGAACTGAGTGAGAGTCGAAGACGACTTGATCGTAACCTCTGTATTCCGATTTCAGGTACTGTCATCCAAGTAAGAAACAAAATGGTAGACGATTTGCAAAGACGTGACAGGGCAGGCGAACGTGAGTTGAAGACGATTTTGGCCATCTATAATATCGCGCCTGAAAATTGTCTAAATTATTGAGATATCTTTTAATTTCCAGATATCAGCCCTCAGACAAGAGCTGCTGTGACCAGAATTGCTGCAGAACCCGAATCAATGAGCTCCGAAGTCAATTCGATTTTGAATGATGCTACCGCGGTTGCCCGTAGTAAGTTGGAAACAATCGTACCATTAGAAATATAATTGTCATACTGAGATCTATCGTTTGCTACAAAACGAATTCCAATGAGGCTTTCATAAATTGATCTATTTCCTCAGCCTCCAGTTAGGCAAACGTATTTGGTACTCAACATTCGATCCCTGATTTCAATTTTGCCACCAGTTTAGTACTGCTGAACTACGATCCTGAATATTTTGACTTTTTATATTATTTCCAACGTCAACTAAAATATGATGATTTCTTAAATTATACTTTCGATGTGTTCTGGTAATTGCCATTGAATCGTAATTTCACTTTCGCAGGTAGATCTGGATAATCATAAATTCCATGCCAGTCCAGCTGAACCGAAGCAGCGAAAGAGACTATTGGTGAGTGTCATCGACAGTATCTGCACCTGATACGAAGATGCTGAATATATTTATTCACTAATTTTGGTGAATCTATTCGCAGGCCACTTCTTAGCAGCTATCGCGGAGCGGAATATTCGGAACCGCTTTTGCTAATCTGAAGAACTTTTTGTGGAAGAACGTAAATTATCTGCTGGACGAGAGACTACCACTTTCTGCCAGCACGTCTTCCAATTGATAACTGAATATGTATATGTATACCAGTGAGAATACTGTAAAGCTGCATAAGATTGTGAGCAATAAAAATCAATTTCAAAAATATTCATTCGCTGTATCGTATAAATTTTCCATTTCCCAACACAGATTCCGAATACCAAAGAATAAAGACATTCAGAGGCCCTTATAAATACGATTACTTTTTCCTTCCGAGTCACGTGACATGTGAAAAGTTTTTTTTATTTGCAACACCTGCATGAAAAGTTTGATTCCGTTCGGACCGCTAAACCGATTTGGATGCAATTTGCAAGGCATACCGTTCTTATTCCGAGGCTGTGCCAATAAAGTTTTCAAACGTCGCTCGCTCACCATGTTTAAATACGAAGTGCCCGTGAGTAATATTAAGATACGGATAATTAGTTATTAAACACTGATTATCCGAAAATAGTGATTCAAAGACCGAAAGACGTTCAGAATGATATCCAAAGGAGAAGAGTCGGTGCCGTGATCCCCCGTGCACCCCTTCCATGGTTAAAGACACGACGTGATTTTTCCGCTCAAAATTAAGTCACCTTATGGCATCAACGGGCCTCCGATAATCTTCAGTCATTTCGTATCTAGATATGGTATAGAGGACATTTCAATGACGGGATTCGTTTACCCCGATTGTCGAGTCTGATTCATATTGTATTGACGCAAGTACTTGAATCGTTAATTCCTCATTACTTCTGAATATTCAAAAAATTTTTATCATCGCTTGTACCTTATTGATACAGTTGTGCATCGTGGACTACGAATACCTAAATTCAAATATTATTTTGTTCAGAGGTGGATGCCTAATAGGCGTTCACATCATCTGAATTTAACAAAAATTTCTTGACGTTCATCATTCTTTGTCACATTTTGTGCATTTTTTTTTTCACTTTCATCCCCTCAAAATCCGAAGAGAGATTTCAAGAATTCAGAAAATCAACCGAATGACGCACATTGTCTTGAAAATCGGAAAAACTAATTTTTTTAAAAATGAAACTTCTTTTTCCAATAAATATTTCAGACGATATGTGGGATGATATGACTCATAGGTTCTGTGAGTTTCATTGTTGCTGAAGCATCGCTTCATACTGAAAAAATATATTTTTCTCCATACATGAACGAAAAGGCCGATTTTGCTACCTGTTTTCGGGGAGCAAACAGTGGTTTCACCGACCGGGAAGTCTTCTCTCCCGGTAAGTCTTTCTTCCACGGTCTTTCTTCCCTGAAACTCTTTCCTCCCTGCTTTTAGTTCCCGTACCGGCCGCGCTACACTTCAGCCACATAACCTCAAATGATCACCATTTGGCCCGCGAAATCGACCTTTCCCTTCAACGTGGAAAAAAATACAGTGTGCACCACGGTCGCAGTTTCACTCCCTCGGTGTAGTTTGCTAACCTCGTGTTCGGCTCGCAACTCGTGCAGCCTCTCCTCTCCCTCGTGCAGCAAACTACACGCTCGGGAGCGAAAATGTCCTTTGCTCCCTTGGTGCACAATATACTATTACATAAGTGACTGTATGGAATCCGTCGATTTCTGTATTGGTTTCAACATTTTCGCCACTTTCGAGCATCTTTTGAAGATACCGTTCGGTTCAGAAGATTATCGGTTCAATTTGCTCTATCCTCAAATTTAATTTTATTAAAAATAACAACAAAAAATCGATTTTCCTATACGTTTTTTTCGGTCCCACCAAGGTTTGCACGCTCGAATAGAGGAAGAATCTCTCCTTAGTGGGTACCAATAATTAATTGAATTTGGTTTGCCTCGTCTGATAAATTCAAATATGTGAATTTAATTTAATTTAATTTATTAGTGTCCTTAACAATGTAGGACAAGGGGTTGAAGTACACTCAGAAAATGAACTAAAACTAAAGAGAAAACAATAGTAACACCAAAATAGAAAAATCAAACAAAATAATAAAATAATAATAATACTCATAGTGGCAATAATTATAAAAAAAAAAAATAGGAGAGGTTGAGGAGCACTGCTCGAACGAAGTAAAAGTCAGAGCGGAAGTAGCGTCAGTTTTCTGGAGAAAAAGGGGAGTCGGAGAGTGGTAGAGGCGGAGGAAAAGCGGAAAACGGTGGAGGGCATAGCAAGGAAAGGACGGAAGGAAGGAAAAAGGATTGAGGCTGGTAATAAAAAGGGTTGGAGGGAAAGAACGAAGGCGCCGGCTGAGAGGTTAGAGAGCAACTTCTAGGCGAGGGGATCCGAGGGCGAGAGGAGTAGGAGAGAAGGGGCTCTGGCGGAAAGGATACGAACTCGGGAGCCCAGCCGCAGTCAGCCGGTAAGGAAGGGATCGAAGGAGCGGGACAGGAGTGCAGGAGGGGAAGTGCCTGGCGGGAGCAGCCGGGATACAAAAACGCAAGGATACCGCAGAGGAAATGAAAGAGGGTAAAAGGGAGAGAGAATGGAATCAAGAGATGGGGAGAAGGACTTCGAGAGCACGGAACGTTATTTTCAAAAAGGCGAATTTGGAAACCGACAAAGTGGACAAGATAAGGGCAGAAAAGTGGCTAGAGGCAGAGATGAAAAGGAAGGTGGAAGTAGAGGACGTATGGCGGGAGGGCGAGGATATGGTAGTAGTACGGTTTAAAAGAACGGAGGACGCCAGGGAGCTGGTACAACGGAGAGACGAGATCTCGGAACGGTGGGAGATGTGGCTCGACAGAGACCGCACCTTCAGAGAGAGAAAGGGTAGGTGGATTGTGAGGGAACGGGCAAATGAAGAGAGGAAAGCGGGAAAGAAGGTGATAGAGGAGGAAGGGAGAATATGCGTAAACGGAACGTGGTGGGTGTGGAAAGAAAAGGAAGAAGAGTGGGCGGAAGAAAAGGAGGGCAGCAGAAGAAAGGAGCTGGCAAGGTGGAGAAAAGATCTGGAGAGAAGGATGGAGGAACTGAAGAAGGAAGAGGCGGAGCTTGAAGAGGCGGAAAGAGAAGCGGAAGTGGCGGAAGAAGCCAAGAACCACGCCGAGGGGGGAAAGGTAAACACGGAGGTAAATGAAGAAGTAAACGGAGAGAGGAAAGAAGGAGGGGGGAGCAGTGAGACACCAGAGAGCACAGAGGTAAACGAAGAAATAAACGGAGAGAGGAAAGAAGAAGGGGGGAGCAGCGAGACACTAAAGAGCAGCGAGGGAACGCCATCCCTAGAAGTACCAGAAGTGGATAGGGGAGAGAGGAAGAAAAGACGTGGGGGTGACCAAACAAGTAATGGGCGACAAAACAACAGCTCTCAGGTGGTGAAGAAGAAGAAAAGGCACGAAAAGGAGACGGATCAAAGAGAAAGAAGAGAAGTAGTAAAGAAATGGAGAGAGGACTTGGAAAGAAGGAAGGCAGAGATGAGAAAGGAACTGGAAGAGTTGGAGGCGGAGGAGGCGAAGGAGTTAGGCGTGGATGAAACAGAAAAACTATGCTAGGCAGGGAAACAAGTGCTTGGTAGTAGGGAGGGAAGGGAACATAGAAGTAGGAGGGTTGGGATATTAAAGGACTGAGGGAAAAGAGAAAGGGAATATGGAATACAATATGGAATGAAGTATATTTTGGAAAGAAATGTAAGGAGTGGAAGAATTAGATTAATTAAGTAATTTAAGTAAGTAATTTAAGAAAGAAATGTAAGGAGGAGAGTTTTGGAGATTGTGAAACGCCGAACGGCAATCACGAAAATAAAGATTTGTGTGTAGAAGTATAAAATAAAAATGGCTGTAAAAACTACTAAAACGGAAAGATAAATTGAAAGAACGACCATGTAAAAAAAAATTCGATAAAAAATATTGGTAGTTAAAAGCAGAAGGTCGTGAGCGCCATTTGGATTTTTTATTTCTCACGATTTTTTTAAATTGCTGCAAAAGCTCGTAAATTTTTTGTTCATCGCCTACGTTAAGTTATCGACGTGGTGGGGGGTCTCCTGCTGTGTATAAATACGACGGATCGGACGAATTCTAACCAGAAACCTATTTCTAACGAAGTAAGTGGCTACTTTCAACATGAACAAGATCGTCTGTCTTCTTGTCGCCTCATTGGTGTGCGTGGGTCTTGCCAGCTGCAGCAGCGGTAAGTTACAGACCAATAGCACATGCTCGAACGTTCTATTTTCCAATACAATGAAACCGCACTCATACTTATTTCAATCGGGTACGCTGAAAAATACATACATATGAGTGAGAATAACGTAAAAAAAAAACTAGTTGAGAGTCAAGTGGTTCGATCGCTTCCACGTCAGCATTGCAATTATTCACACACATCATCAACAGGTGAAAAAAACCTGTTCTGTAGATAAACGTAGAAATATTTTTGCATCAAGGAGTAAAATATTCTCGATACAACAAGGATACAATATTCAAACTGAGAATATTTGAATTATTGCTTTCAATTCCAACTGGAAGTATATCGAAAGCAATTAATTATTCGAGTATTGTGTCTCGAAACATTTAACAGCATACTTATTTTGTTATGCCTACATTTTCGTATCACAGAAAGTAAAATTGAAAACCGAAGTGGAAAATCGACGATTCATCGAACTCATCTATATCAAGAGCAATCAACTTTTGAAGTGTTGTGTCACGAAATACCGCGTGTCTAATGACATAAGGAAGTAAGCGCCATTATACGACGTTTTGCTGTTGATAATGGCATAAAGTCGTATAATTTTTTTTTCACGCCAATCGCTCTGAAAACGTTCGAAGCGTGTAGATCAATTGAAATTACGACATCGAAAAATGTAAGTGCAAAAGCTCGTAAGTTGGGCGGATACGACCTTCTGCTTTTAACTGCGATTTCTTTTATCGAATGTTTTCGAAACGACGTCGATTTCGATTTTTCTTTGCGTTTCACGAGTTTTTACAACTATTTGGAAAAATCATGAAAAATCATGAAAAAAATAGCGCAGTTTGCACTTACATTTTTCGATCTCGTAATTTCAATTGATTCATACGTTTTGGCCGTTTTCAGAGCGAATGGCGTAAAAAGAAAAATATACGACCTTTTGCCACAAAAATTGCGTTTTTGGCGCTTACGACCTTATTCCATCCCTACTGAACAAGATCCTGTAAAATATTACATGAAAAAGTACATAAATTACATGATAAATTTTATAAAGTTATGACTGGATTCCTGATACGAATTATTATGTACTTTATCATATGATTTTTGTTCTAACCATTATGTTGTACAAATACACATAATTTATTACCTAATTTATCGTAGGATGTTTTACAAGATCAGATTTTATGATAGAAAAAAAAGGGGGACACCCGAGTCGGGACCGAACCGTGGTCCTTCGAATTTGGAAGCAGTAACGCTACCGCTTGAGCTACGGTACTTCATAGTAATGTAACAAAGTTTTAGGTCCATAAGCTTTGACATGATTGTGATTGATTTCAGTTTCTTCAAAGAAGTTGGAACTCGTAGAGCTAAAACTCATGTAAAACATCACACAATAAATTAGATGATGAATTATGTGTATTTGTACAACGTAATGGTCAGAACAAAAATCATGTGATTCATACATGATAATTCATATCACGAATCCAGTCATAACTTTATGAAATTTATTATGTACTCTTCCATGTAATATTTTACAATACCTTTTTCAGTAGGGAATAGACACGCGATATTTAACAGCACACTGTCCATTTTGTAGCACGTATGTTCTGCAGGTGGTAAGATTAATTGAACCGTTAGAAATAAAAACTATGCGTACGTCATCACGATATAGATAAAATGTGTTTTTTGAACGTTATGCTCTTTGTTTGGAACCATTTTATTCTCTACATTTTATGCTACACGGAATGTTCAAACCATTTTCAACATGTCAGGTTCCACTCGATTCGTCAAGTATTGTCATGATATCCTGATTTTTGTTTCAGGAGCCGGCTCATCCGCGGGTGGCAGCAACAACAGTAAGTTAAAGATACAGAAATTTTCAATAATGACACATATTCACTTGTTGTTCGAATTTATAACGATATGCTCTTCGTTTGGAACCATTTTATTCTCTACATTTTATGCTACACGGAATGTTCAAACCATTTTCAACATGTCAGGTTCCACTCGATTCGTCAAGTATTGTCATGATATCCTGATTTTGGTTTCAGGATTCGAAAAATTATTGACGATTGCCAAAATAGACCGTAAGTTAAAGATACAGAGATTTTCGATAATGACAGGTATTCACTTGTTGTTCGAATTTAGCTCAAGCGAGTCGAGCACCGCGGATTGACGACTTAATTACAGTCCTCTTTACTCAAATTTCAGAACGACTGGCAGAAGTCAGACACGAACTGGACTCACATGCGGCTGATATTACACTGATGATCCAGGGTAAGTTCAAAACAATGTCACCCAATGAAGATATTCAAGTCATAGCTACTAAGTCATGCGTCAAATATTGACAAAGTACAATAGTGTCATAATGTACCTTTTTATTTTGCAGAAGGCGGTACCGAGATGAACGCCGCAGACACTAGTAAGTGCTGAGTGGATACACTTACCTGACCAATTTATACGTCTTCAAAACGCTCGAATTATCTTTGTTTCCGTATTATGAAAAATCATTCGGTTTGATATTCATGACCTGTCTATTTCTACTTCAGATATTTTGATGGAAGCCGGAAGCTCTCTCACAACCGCTGTAACTTCTATCCGAAATGGTAGCCGGGGTGAGTTGAAGACGACTTTTACCCTTTGAAAATGTGTTTGTGATCTACTGTTCGCTTCACATATCAGTGCATGAAGTCGAGAAATTGTTTTAATTGACCGAGATTTTCTATTTTGATTCTTCATATTTCATTATTATTTTTACTTATTGCCATTATATCATGCGTCAATTGGTGAATTTTCACTCTGTCATGATACGCCTATTTTATTTTCAGTATCCCAAGCTGTTGTTATTTCCAGATTCGAGAGTAAGTGACACTCAGTCGAAAATACATCAAGCCTGGCTTGATTTTCATCCAGCTGTTCTTAGAAGTGAGTGAGAGTCGAAGACGACTTGATCGTAACCTCTGTATTCCGATTTCAGATGCTGTCAGGGGTGTAAGAAACAAAATGGTAGACGATTTGGAAAGACGTGAAAGGGCAGGCGGACGTGAGTTGAAGACGATTGTGCCCATCTAGAATATCGCGCCTCAATTAGCACTTGAAAATTGTCTAAATTATTGCGGTATCTTTTAATTTCCAGACATCAGCGATCGCACAAGAGCTGCTGTGGCCAAATTTAGTGGAGCACCCGAGTCAATGCGATCCGAAGTTAGGGAAATTTTGAAGGTGGCTGCCGGTAGTAAGTTGGAAACAATCGTACCATTACAAATATAATTGTCATACTGAGATCTATCGTTTGCTATAAACCAAATTCCAATGAGGCATTCATAAATTGATCTATTTCCTTAGCCTCCAGTTAGGCAAACGATACTCAATATTCGATCCCTGATTTCAATTGTACCACCTGCACCAGTTTAGTACTGCTGAACTACGATCCTGAACATTCTGACTTTTTATATTATTTCCAACGTCAATTAAAATATGATGATTTCGTAAATTATACTTTCAATGTGTTGTGGTAATTGCCATTGAATCGTAATTTCACTTTCTCAGGTGGATAATCATAAATTCCATGCCAGTCCAGCTGAACCGAAGCAGCGGAAGACACTATTGGTGAGTGTCATCGACAGTATCTGCACCTGATACGAAGATGCTGAATATATTTATTCATTAATTTTGGTGAATCTATTCGCAGGCCACTTCTTAGCAGCTATCGCGGAGCGGAATATTCGGAACCGCTTGTGCTAATCTGAAGAACTTTTTGTGGAAGAACGTAAATCATCTGCTGGACGAGAGACTACCACTTTCTTCCAGCACGTCTTCCAACTGATTACTGAACATTTATATGTATACCATTGAGAATAATGTAAAGCTGCATAAGATTGTGAGCAATAAAAATCAATTTCGGAAATATTAATTCGCTGTATCGTATAAATTTTCCATTTCCCAACACAGATTCCGAATACAAAAGAATAAAGACATTCAGAGGCCCTTATAAAAACGTTTACTTTTACCTTCCGAGTCACGTGACATGTGAAAAGGTTTTTTTATTTGCAACACCTGCATGAAAAGTTTGATTCCGTTCGGACCGCTAAACCGATTTGGATGAAATTTGCAAGGCATACTGTTCTTATTCCGAGGCTGTGCCAATAAAGTTTTCAAACGTCGCTCGCTAACCACGTAACTTTCATGTTTAAATACAAAATACCGTGAGGAATATTACGATACAGATAATTAGTCACTGATTATCCGAAAATAGTGATTCAAAAACCGAAAGACGTTCAGAATGATATCCAAACGAGAAGAGTCGGTGCCTCCCGCGAGCTGCACTCCTTCCATGGTTAAGACATGACATGATTTTTCCGCTCAAAATTAAGTCACCTTATGGTATCAACGGGCCTTCGATAATCTTCAGTCATTTCGTATCTAGATATGGTATAATTCGTTTACCCCGATTGTCGAGTCTGATTCATATTGATCATACATCATACCGACGATAGTAGCGCAGTGCTAGCACTCAAGACTACCGAGCGGGAGGCTTGGGTTCAAATCCCCATTGTGTAAGTGTTGACTTAAACGTCAATCCGCAAAATGTAAGACGGGTCACGCCGTTTAGGTATACTGGCAAGCTAGGGGTATGGGCTCACTCCGGCTACACTCGGACAAGGTTTTTCGGCAGTTTTCCTTGTCCCTCGTGCGAATGCGGGTGTTTCTATCTCAACTGCCACAGCTATTGTAACTCTGTGTATAAAGGGGTAATCCCCGTAAAAACGAATAAATAAATAAATAAATACATAAATAAATAAATAAATATTGTATTGACGCAAGTACTTGAATCGTTAATTCGTGATCACTTCTGAATATTCAATAAAGGCCGATTTCGCTACCTATTTTGGGGGAGCGAAGTGCGGCTTTACCGACCGGCAACTCTTTCTTTCCGCTGGGAGACTATTCGGTAAGAAAGACCAGTTTTTCCTCCCTGAAAGTCTTTTTTCCCTAGTTTTCTCTGCCGCACCAACCAGTGCGGCTCGGTCGGTACGTCACATAACCTAAATGTAAACACTGGTCTGCCCGCGAAATCGGCCTCCGTTCATGTATGGAATAAAATATCGTGTGCACCACTCTCTAAATCTGAATCAGCGAAATTTCGCTGATTGTCAGCGAATAGTCGCTGATTGAAATAGCTATAAGTATACCACTGAGAATCAGCGACTAATCGCTGTTTGAATCAGTGAAAAGTTATATCACTGAATCATTCAGTGAAAGTTTCACTATTTGAATCAGTGAAACAATACTTCACTCATTTGACTCATTCAACCAGTGAACGTACCATTCGAACCGGTGATCTCGCCAACACTTCCCAATTCGAAGCAACCAGCTCTACATGATCATCAGTTAAGATTTATTTTTGGGTATTTCTACCTCCAAATGAATCCTCATTGACAACCTTTAAAGTTGGCTGTTAGGACAATTCAAAATTTCACATTCACGAATCTCATGTTGTCAGATGAAAGGAAGGGGTGGAAAAAGTGTAAAATCCTAATTTTATCGTTCAAACAGGTCAGTAATTTATTTCAATACATATTATAAAAACTTACAAATATTTGTTTATTTTTCGACAAAAAAAACTTTCCCGGTTCAATGAACCTCTGCAATAGTAGAGCAGCTTTGCCTCAGGCATTGTCAAGGATGATATTGATCAAGTTGACATGCAGGGAGGAAACAACACCTAATTTCAATATTCGAATTGTTTCCCTCGAAACGCCGAATGCTAGAAGCTCTCTTTCGACTTCTCGCATTGAATACTTTCCGTCGTCCTGCGGCTCGTTCATCACCGGATTTTTTTTATGGCTTGAAAAAAGATAATATTTAATAAATTGGGTTACAAACACAGAACACACAACATACGCTTGTAATTGATAGAGGTTATGTTTGCCTCAATGACACAAAATATTGGCGTGTGGACGCTAGAAAGTATCGAAATGTACTTACCACGTATTGAATAAATAACACTCACACTTTGATGTGGCAAATTCCGTGTTCTTCGTTTTACTTTTTCGTGTTATCGCGAAAAATACCGTCAATAAACACACGCTTGAAAATGGGAACCACACGTGCTGTGACTGCGCTGTGTAGGGCTGTAGTACCAGAAGCGGCGGAAGATAGTGCTGCGAGCGCGGTAGAGCGATTTTCGCTGTTTCTTCAGCGAAACTCGCTGATTCTCAGTGAAATTTTTGTTCACTGATTGTAATAGCGGAATTTCCGCTGATTCGGATTTAGAGAGCACGGTCGCCGGACTTTTCACTCCCTCGGTATAGCTTCCTACCCTCGTGTTCGGCTCGCGACTCCTCTCCTCTTCCCCAAAAATGTCCTTTGCTCCCTTGGTGCACAATATACTATTACATAAGTGACTGTATGGAATCCGTCGATTTCTGTATTGGTTTCAACATTTTTGCCACTTTCGAGCATCTTTTGAAGAGACCGTTCGGTTCAGAAGATTATCGGTTCAATTTGCTCTCTCCTTAAATTTAATTTTATTATAAATTAAAAAAAAAAAAAAAATCCATTCTTCTATAGGTTTTTTTCGGTCCCACCAAGGTTTGCACGCTCGAATAGAGGAAGAATCTCTCCTTGGTGGGTACCAATAATTAATTTAATTTGGTTCGCCTCGTCTGATAAATTCAAATATGTGAATTTAATTTAATTTAATTTAATTTATTGGTGTCCTTAACAATGTAGGACAAGGGGTTGAAGTACACTCAGAAAATAAACCAAAACTAAAGAGAAAGCAATAGTAACACCAAAATAGAAAAATCAAACAAAATAATAAAATAATAATAATACTCATAGTGGCAATAATTATAAAATAAAAATAGGAATGATGATAACAGCAAGACTTCGCAACTAAGTCACAACAATAAGATAAAAATAAAAGTAATCAGAATAATAATAATAATAGTAATAACAGTCATAATAGAAAACGTAATAGAAAAACAAAGGAAAGATAAAGAAGAATAAAAATAATGAACAAGATGATAAATAATAATAATAAAAATAATATAATAACCCCAATAATAAGAAATGCCAATTACATAAAAATACGAAAACAGAGAAACTAAATTAATGCTAGCCTCTCTCAAGCCGTTCGGCAGGGAGTTCCAGAAGTTCACTCCCGCCACCGCAAAGGACCTGCGATACTTCTCGGTGACAAAAGGATCCCGCAGGTACGAAGGCTTACCCGAACGAAAAACCATGTAAAGCAAGGACCCGAGAAAGTAGAGCCGGCGGTCGCTGACAGGAAGCCAGCCTAAATTTCCCACTCTTCGTAATTTCCACGTTCCTAAGTTAGTCTGATCCCTTATTGAATTGGAAAAACAACCGTTTCGAAAAGTTATGAAAAAAAAAACAAAAAAATACTAAGATAAAAGCAGAAGGTCGTGAGCGCCAATTAAAAAAAAATTGGTGGTTACGACCTTCTGCTTTTAATTGACCCAATATTAAATTTCGACGTTTATGAACGAATCTTCGGGTTTTTATCCCAAGTAGGGTAAACTGGGTACGCTTGTAACAGGGTACGGTTGTAACCTTGTTAATATCTCTAAAACTAAGGGTAGGACATTTATATACCGCCGCCTGATAATCCGTGCAAGTAGTCCGAACTAGCACATCAGTAGGTGGCGGTCCTCCGTGCAAAGAGGAAGTGGGTAGCGGGGCCCATTGTTATTTTCGGGCCTAAAGTAAGTTCTTACAATCTTAGTTAAACATCGATAATTAGACTTCCATGATAAATCTTCAATTTTTCTTTTGTTCATATGTTTCCTTGGCCAATTCTGTGTCAGTATTCACAGTATTTTGAGTCGACAGATTCGAGAGAATAAATGAAATTTTGACTTGAAGTAAAAAAACTCGTCTGGGGTCAGTTGTAACAGTTGGTCCGGGGACATTGCAACCATTTGATGGCGGATGATTACAGCTAACAACATTTCTTCTCCTTCTTCTATTCAGGCATTATCGTAGTTTATGTTATGAAATAATAATAATAATATAAAAAAACATTATATTTATAAGATTTTATCCAAGCGAGAATATTCGGCCATCAAGGGGTGATGAAAAGTTATTTTTATATTTTTTAGTTCCCGAAACACGTATTCCTTATGGGAATGTCTGATACTAATCATCAAAATCCTGATAAATAATCTAATTTTGTGAAAAAATCTTGTGTTACAACTGACCCTGGGGTTGGGGTCAGTTGTTACACTTTTCCGATTTTTTTTTGACAGGCTCATACTTTTTTTCTATTTATGCTGAAGAGTCCTACTTAGCGCCATTTTGTCAGCAATTGAATGCTCTTTGCTATGGTATTTGGAACATTGATGTGTTCACTGTAGTTTGAGCTCAGTGAGGGCAAAGCCGGAAAATGTTACAACCGTACCCAGTCTACCCTACAAAAGAAAAAAGAAAGACCTTTTGCCGTTACGAACAGCAAACGTCGTATAATGACGCTTACGTCCTTATGCCATTAGACACGCGATATATAATCACTATCTATCGCGTGTCCGATCCGGATTTGTCCGAAAGAAAATGTGTCCTCTAATGCAGGTTTATTATTTTGTGTCCGATGCAGATGTGACCGAACGGGGTCTGATCGAAAAAGCTCCAAGTGTGTCGCCCCGAGTTTCCCCACACGCGTTTTCTTTATACGAAACAAGTTATTTTTTTCCGAGATTTGACTTTTTCAAGAATTGAATGAACCGGAACGAAATGGTAGGGACGAGGAGACGAGCTTGAGTTTCAATTTGATAAAAGAAAACCTCTGAAAACTTTTCTCGATTCTGTTTCCCACGCGAGGTGGGCAGAGATAAGAGAAGAGAAGCCGACGAAAAAAAAGGTCGGTTCTTGCTGCCTCGCTGTTTTCCGACTAGATTATCACATTCTAGCTCTCGCCTTGCGGACTCAACACGACCAAAAACCTCGGAAGATCGGATTCTGATTCTGTCGAGATGAGTTTTTGCGGTTTCGCATTATGACAAATAAAACAAGCGGGTTTGGGCTGACTATGAGCCAGCCTTCGAACTTCCCGTTATTTATTTTGTTCTCAGCTATTTGGAAATTTGTAAGTCTGACCTCAGATTCTCGATCAGCGGTTCGAAAAACCTTCGAGTATAAATTTCCGTAAGATTTCGAATGTTTTTAGTATTTTTCCCAGCAAATCGGACTCGCCATTTTCAATTTCGCTGATCTGACTTCAGATCCGCGACCAGTGACCCAAAAAACCTACGAGTACCAAGTTTCATCCAAATCCAAATGTTTTTATTATCGAATACGTGAAAATTTTTTTCAGATTTGATCAGCGAGCATGGTATTTCGAAATGATTCGTTCTATATCGTCATGAAAATTTTGCAAAACTGACTTCAGATTCGTGATCAGCGATCGAGAAAAACCATATGGTACCAAATTTCATTGAAATCCGTTGATTCGTTCTCAAGATATCGTCATTTTTGTTGCGTTTTTTAGAATTTTGTTATTTGAATAGTTCAAAAAGTACTAATCCGATCGAAGCCAAAATCTAATCAGTTCTAACTTAAGAAAAGCCCCGTCGATTGAGCCCAAGTTGATCGAAATCCGACCACGCGTTCTCGAGATATCGCGTGGACAAAAATGTGGTCACGCACATACACACACCCAGAAATCAAACTGAAAATAGTCTGAGGTGATTCTTTGGACCTTGAAATGTGAAGATTTAGTGAAAACTCAACTTTTCCATTTTCAGGGTGATCACAATAACTTCCTTTTTCTCTCAAAACAGAAAAACGGGAAGTTAAAAAGGGTTAAATTAAAATTATGTATGTTAACGATTGATTAAATAATGTTTAATTAGAACTGAAGGTATAAAGTTGGATATTTTTCTGATAAAAGTTAAAAAGTTTCGAGCTTAATGAAATTAATTCAAAGTTGGAAAATGTGAGAGACTCAAAATTTCGTGAAAGAAAAATTAAAAATGAAGAAATTTGGATCAAAAATTAAAAATCGAGGACCAACAACCGGAAAATTTGTAAATTCGGAGTAGAAAATGACAAAATTTTTGCCAAAAGCTCGAAATGAAAAAAGCGAAAATTACAAGATATCGAGTAACAAATTTTGAAATTCAGAATTCAAAGAAATTGAGGACCATGAATTGAGAAGTTGGTAAATTTGAATAACAAAAAATAAAAACTTCTAGTCAAAAGCTAAAAATAAAAAATTATGGATGAGATATGATATCGAAGTACATACTTCGTAATTCAGAGTTGAAAAAAATGAAGAATTGAAGACTAGGAACTCAAAAATCCGTAAATTTGAGACAGAAAGTTGAAAAAAAAACTGTAGACAAAATTCTCGTCAAAAGCTCAAGCTAAAAAATCGTGAATGAGAATATATATCGAACTACAAGCTTCGAAATTCAGAATTCGAAATGAAAAAAAAAAAACTCTCCACATTAAATTCAGTTTTCTTCATCCGTTGCTCAAGAAGTTAGCTTTGAAAAAACAAGAAAAAGTGGGAGAGGCCCGTTCGGACACATCTGGATCGGACACAATCATTATCGGACGCAAAATAATAAACCTGCATTATCGGACACATTTTTTTCGGACACATTCAGATCGGATACAAGATAAATATTATTCTAACAAAAATCAGATCGGACACATCCGGATCGCACTTTGATGACACCTGGTTATTTCGGTGACTGTCGACAAAGTGAAATTGAATAAATCGGTCATTTTGATGACAGGGGTTCCTTGGCGTCATCCTCAAATGTCTCAAATGTCAAATTTTGCGGACATATTTTGGCTAAGTCGAGTTTACAATTGCATAATTTTGGCTAGAGGGATAGTTTTTCGTTACCGAAGCACACGGGTCCGGCAACCCAGCATATCTAGTGAAAATATCGTGCCTAGGGACCCAAATGAGGCGCGTCACCAAAATACTCGATAGTTTTATTTATATATATATACTAGGGGGGCTTCGCCCCCCTGCGCGCTTCGCGCGCCAACCCCCCGATTCAGGTTGATATTATGCAATATCGTTCTAGATAGTGAAAAAAAAGTTGAAAAAATAATTTAAAAATGTATATGGAATGAAAAAAGAGTGATTTTTTTTTCAAAGTCGCCACGATGTGTGCTACGCACGCGAAATATGATAAGCTTGTACAGGGTTTCTAAGGGATTCACTATGTATATGAACCGGGTTCACATAGGGGTTCTGAGGTATTCTTGAAATGTACAGGGTTGATATAGGGGTTCTGAGGGATTCTTAATATGTACGGGGTTCACGTGGGGATTTTGAGGTATTCCAGAAAATAAAAATATTTACCTCAAAATTCATAATCCCGAACAGCGTGGGATACCACTATAAAAAAACGCGCCGAATTATCTACTACATTATACATATCACTTATAGTGGTGTGGAAACGATAATATTCTGATTGAAATCCTGTCATGTCTTTAATTTACTTCGGGTATTTCCGGAAGACTTCCGGAAGACTTCGGGTATTTCCGGAAGACTTCGAGTATTTCCGGAAGACTTCGGGACTATAGAACGATACTTTATATAATATAGAGCGGTGACGGACAGTGCCGCAGAGGGGTTCCGGGGGTCCGGGAAGAAGCCGGGGGTGGGGGTCGTCGTCGTCGACCTTCAAAATCTTGACACGGCGGTGGCGGCGATATCTTTATATAATATAGAACGTGTGCCTCTCTCCACGAGGGGCAGCACCTCCTTGGGTTACAGAACAATATTGTTACACAAAATTCTGATTATGTCTTTCGATATTAGAAAATCCACGATTGGCAGGCCCTTCATTGAGTTTTTCTACGTCACTGACATCAATTTCACATCAATCGAATGTGTTTTGGCTGAGAAAATAGCGTTTGAAAATTCCAAGTGTAAATCATATCGAGGTCACGTCAGGGCCGGATTACGCTTGGTGGCGCCCATAGGCCAACCTATGATTGCCCCCCTCCCTGCTACCCATAAGTTGACAGTGAAAGACAAAAGCAAAAAAAAAAAAACAGAGCACAAAATACAAATTGAATTATCTACACTCAGCAAAAAAATTAACGGTCCACCCAATTCTTGCCGAAAATTGGCGATTTTCAAACTAGCATAACTCGGTGATAAAATGTCGGAAAAAATGGCCAAGCAGCCATTTTGAAAACTGAAACTTCGTCTTTGATTTGGTTCTTGGAAATTTAAAGTGCGGCCATTTTTGACTTGTTCGTGCATGTTTGAACGAAGGGTCGCGAAAAGCGTGGACAACCGCCCGTTTCAAACTGCGCTATGGGAGTGAGAAAAAATCGGGGAAAACTGACGCCATAGCTGTTCTGTAGCCTCAGGGCTCCTCTTCAAAAACTGCTTTCGAAAATTTTACTCCGATTTTTTTCCACCGAGTAATTCAATTTTCAGTAATCTCATGCATTTGCGAAGCTATAGGAGGCGGACGCGCGTGTGTACTGTTTTGGCGTTACCCAGGATGCACCACGTGGAAGTACAGTTACACGCACCCTTGGGGGCCGTGCATAAATGATGTCACCATGAATTCTGCCTTTTTTGACCCCCCCTCCCCCCATGTCACACCAAGTCACAAAGCTTGGACCCCCCCCTCCCCAAGGTGACGTCACAAAAATTTCACATACCCCCCCTCGGGCGGGCTTTTCAAATTTGAGACAGGGTTTTTTGACTGAATATTGAAGAAAAATTGAAATTTCGAAATGTGACGTCACATTTGCGTGAACCCCCCCGTCCCCGTCCCCATGTCACAAAACGTCACATTTTCGGTGACTCCCCCCCCCCTTGAGTGGTGACGTCATTTATGCACGGCCCCCAAGGGTGCGTGTAACTGTACCTCCACGTGGTGCATCCTGGGTAACGCCAAAACAGTACATACGCGCGTCCGCCTCCTATAGCTTCGCAAATGCATGAGATTACTGAAAATTGAATTACTCGGTGAAAAAAAATCGGAGTAAAATTTTCGAAAGCAGATTTTGAAGAGGAGCCCTGAGGCTACAGAACAGCTATGGCGTCAGTTTTCCCCGATTTTTTCTCACTCCCATAGCGCAGTTTGAAACGGGCGGTTGTCCACGCTTTCCGCGACCCTTCGTTCAAACATGCACAAACAAGTCAAAAATGGCCGCACTTGAAATTTCCAAGAACCAAATCAAAGACGAAGTTTCAATCTTCAAAATGGCTGCTTGGCCATTTTTTTCCGACATTTTATCACCGAGTTATGCTGGTTTGAAAATCGTCAATTTTCGGCAAGAATTGGGTGGTCCGTTAATTTTTTTGCTGAGTGATATTCAAAAACATCGTACTTTGATGAAGGTTGGCATAGCGAAGCGGTGTAAGTGCCAACTGCGCCATCTCACATAGGCTAGGCACGCCAGACGATATAACGTACAAACTGCAGACTCCGGCGATCCTGCTCCGATTTCGATGATTTTTTTTTTTTAATCTCTTTGGAATCAAATTTGCAACAAAGTTTACCACTTGAGAACCCTTGCTTTTTTTTGTTTATTTAAAAAACGTATTTTTAGTCAAATCGCAATTAGAGTACGTGTGACTTATTCCTAGTACCGTTTTATGCTCAATTCCTATTAGAAATAAGTGTAGTGGGCCCTAAACCACTGGTCCATTGTGTAGGGGACATGGAATTTTCAGGTATAAGACCTTGAAAGCGGCTTAGTATAGGGGGGTAGAATAATGTAAGCCATGTAAGGCCGGACGCTGCAGCTGTTCGGGCTCGCTTATATCCGTCGGAGCCAGTCTTACTCCGTGAGTCACAAGGCCTACTTCTATTAGGGCTACTGTAAAGTACGAGCGATATTATTATGGTGAAGAACATGAAGTACATTGTAGTGCGTGAATTTTAAGAAGTATAATATACTTTTATACTGACGGAAAACGTTTAAAAATGGGTGAGCCTAATCAAGGTTGTGGGAATTCCAATGATGAGCCCAAATGTTTCATTTGTGAAGAGAGTGAGGGAGACCTCGTGAAAGTTGAAAGAGGGATGGCTGCTTTGCGAAATGCCGCAGCCGTGAGGTCCGATGGAAAATTATCGTTTTTAAAACGCGTTGAATCTGTTCAAGTGCACTCAGAGTGTCGAAGAAAATACACCAATAAGAAGTACATCCACATCTTCAAGAATAAACGAAAATCCGACGCATCAACCTCTCAATTGTACAGCCCGAAACAGAAGAGACTAAGAAGAAGTGAGCCTATTGCATTTGAGTGGGAAAGTAAGTGCTTTTTATGCGATGAAGAAGCAGAACCGACGAAACTCAAAAAGTTACCGAAAGGATCGCGAAGAAAAATCAAATACGTAAGTAATTATGACTTCAAAGAAACAGTCCTCGATCTCGTAAAAGAACAAAGAGATGATCAATCTCGAGCAATTCTTACGAGAATTGTAAATCAATTCGATTCGAGAAAACGGGGAGCTCGATATCATGCGGATTGTTTCAATTCGTTGCACTTAAGGTTGAGAAACCAAAAAGCAGACGAAATTACTCGACAAACCACGATCATAGTGAACGATGCGATGGAGCATATATTCAAGTATATTGAAGAAAACGATGATTCTCAATTCACGTTACAACAGTTGAGGGATATCATCACGAGTCCGCACGTTCCTGACGATAGAACTATTAAGCAAAGGCTTCTATCAAAATATGGAGATGGTACAGTCATTTCGAGTAAAGAAAGGGCTAATTCTATCATCTGTTTCGCGAATAAACAGCATGAGATTTTGACGAACGATTGGTATACCAATCAACGTTTACAAAATTCCGAGGATGAGGAATTTCGCGTTGTACAAGCTGCTGCTGAGATTATCCGAAGACGTATCAGAACTGAAGTATGTTTGAAGGAGCATTACCCACCGAGCGATGAAATGTTCGAGAATGTCAACGAGTCCATACCAAGCACATTGCTTTATCTCCTTCGCGAAATTATTTTAACGGATAAGAAAGGAGATCAAACTAGCATCGATTCCTACGAGAAGAAGTGCACCTCTATTGCTCATGCTATTATGGCTGCAGTCAGACCACGAAGTTTTTTATCGCCGAGATCCGACAACGCTAGTGAATGCTGGGGTCAGATGCATTCTTGCTCTGTACGGAGCGTCAAAAGCGAAAAAATCGTTGAACGAATACAGGTGCGTATTCACTTGAATATCTAATGATATTGTGATCTTCATGTAATTTTTTGAACATCTCAACCTAGGTACGAGAGTTTCATCAAGGCAGCCATGAAGAATACTAGAGCTGCTCAGTTGGCTGCTTTGCCCCCCACTGAGGATGCGGCATCGGAACACTTGAAGAGGGTGTATCTTCAGGTGCAATTGTGGCTCGGAAATGACGTGTCACCATTGGAGTGGGGTTGGAAGTATGAGCGACAAATTCTGACGCCCATTCTCATGAATCAAGCACCTGCGCCAGAAACTATCCTAAAATCAATTTTCTGCAACTGCCAGAAAGGGAGTGGCCCAGCTTGTGGCTGCAGAAAAAGTGGATTGCATTGCACCCAAATTTGTGGTGGGTGCAATGGAGTCAGTTGCCTTAACGCGGAACCTATTATACGAGCCGAGGACGACGATTCCGAAGACGAAGTCGAGAACGATTAAAATTGTCATAATAAAGTGGCAATGCCATATGAATTAATATCTATTCTTGATTTCTCCACCAATATCACTTCCAGTATCCCTCAGAAACTCCTACTATGCAATTTTTCTGTTATAAACAAAAAAAAAAAACGAAAAAAAATTAATAATAATAGTTTTTTAAATAAACAAAAAAAAGCAAGAGTTCTCAAGTGGTAAACTTTGTTGCAAATTTGATTCCAAAGCGATTAAAAAAAAAAATCATCGAAATCGGAGCAGGATCGCCGGAGTCTGCAGCGAATGTCTGGCGTGCCTAGCCTAACAGAGAAGTCGCTGATTCGTTGTTAGCGTCCCGTCAGAAATTATATCCTCAATATTTGTTATTGCAACGAAACAAAAATTCACGGATATCGGGACAATGAAACAGAGTGGCATAGCATTGTAAAGCTAAGAAAAAAAGGACCTTATCGATATGCTCCATTTTATGCCTCCGCAGGCCAAACTTTACTGTCAGAATTTACTTCAATAAGACTACTGTTCGACCGTTGTTTTATTGAACTTTCGCGATTTTGTGAAAAAATTGTGTTCATTTTCGCACTTAATAAAGCTGAAGCTGGCAACCATAGTTAGCAGCCAAACATTCCAAAGTTCTTTTGAATAAAATCACACAGTAAAGATTCATGTCTATAATTTTATGAAAGCATTCCATTAAATAATATTTCACAAAATTTCAATTCTATGGCCTCATTGTCTTATTTTGATTGAATTAAGCACTTTTAGCTGCCAACTATGGCTGCTAGCTTCAGCTTCATCGGCACTTACACTGTTTTTGAACCCCTCTCTAGTCTGCCATTTTCCCCCGTAATATTAAAAATTTTCTGCAAAATTGGAAATCTATACAAATCATCTTATTCATTGAGGTTCAAGCTTTCGATCCATATGTTTTCGTAGATTTAATATCGTAATTGTATTCTTCATCAGCATCCAAAGTGAAATAAAAAGTTGGTGCGAAAGGTGGACTTACACTGGCACGGAAAAAATCGATCTTCGCGAGCCATTTTCTCAAAGACAGATCGATGTATTCCATCGGGATGAGCGCCATTTGAAGAAGCTCGAAAAACTCTATAAAATACTTTCTCAATTTTTTTATATTAGTTCATCGAGTTTTGGGACAGTTTTTTTGATCTTCTGAAAAATCGTTATGATGGCACTCACACCGTTTTGCCGTGTCATCCTTCAGTTAAACTTGACCTCTGTGACACTTTGCCCTGGCAATTTCTTTTATGAGATTGTTAAACTCTAGCTTCTCTGTTTTTCTGATTCGACACAAAAAGTCGCTAATGCATTCAGGTAATGTATTTGTTGGAACATTCATCCAAAAGTTGGCGCCCCCCTACACATGGCGCCCTAGGCCATGGCCTTTTTGGCCTAGGCGGTAATACGTCACTGGGTCACGTGACTTTCATTTCACCTTAACTGTAGTAAAAAAAAATAAAAAAACCATGTATAATGTCGATAATTATCTAATCCGACACATACGAGTTTTCCCTGTATCGGTTGTTGTCAATTTCGTGGTCCAATAATATTTTCTGTATGGCTAGTATACCTGATTGTAAGTAGAAAACAAAATATTAAAAAAAAAAAAAGAATTAAGATGAAAATAATGGATCGAGAAGGGCGCCCACGTGAAGTTACTACAGCCCTGGTGTTGCGCCATGATTGGCTGGCCAAGAGGTCAGGTTTTGCAGGCAGTATGGGAGGTCGCTTCTCCCGAGCTCGGGCAGTGTGGGAGGTTCTACTGTACTTGTTTATTATACATGAAAAGAGTCGTAGAATGCACAGCGTGTGATATGTAGTAGTCACGTAAAAAGGAACTGTAATAATGGCGTTCCCGCATCTCCTATGGGGACGTGGTTCTCTAGTCGGACGCCTGACGGTGCCACCGCCTTGACTAGTGCCCGAGGTTGTCGGGACACGTAAGACACGTTCCAGTCCCAACACTCCCCCTCAACCGAAGGCCCACCGGTCCATCTTCTACGTCGGTCCAAGTCCCAGGTCCGATCGAAACTTCCGATGCTTGGGACCACCAAGTCCCTTGGTGAGAATGTCTGCCAACATGTCCTCTGTGGGTACGTAACTCGTCGCGTCGTAATTAGACCATCTCGAATAGTTTGTCTAATGAAGTGGTGACGTATATCGATGTGTTTGGTTCTGGCGTGGAATACAGGATTCTTGGCTAATTTCTGTGCTCCCTGTTTGTCGTTTAATACAGCAACCGCTTCTTGGTTGTCATTTGATATGGGAAGCGCTTCTTGGTTGTCACTTAATATAGGAACCGCTTCTTTTCCGAATCTCCCAATCTCTCGCAGGAATCTTCGCAAATAAATGGCTTCCTTAGCCGCTTCCGTCAGAGCCATATACTCGGCCTCTGTGCTTGACAACGCAACGGTGCGTTGTTTTCTGGACTCCCAACTAATTGCTGCTCCTTCAAGAAGAAATGCGTATCCAGTATACGAGCGTCTATCCTCTATGCAGCCTCCCCAGTCCGAATCTAAGAATCCTCTCAGGTCTTCACCGTCTTCTTCGAAGATGAGCCCCAGATCCATCGTACCCTTCAAGTACCGCAACACCCTTTTCGCAGCGACCCAATGCTACTTTCCGTAGTTAACGCAATACTGGCTCAGTGCGCTAACCGAGTGGGCGATGTCTGGACGTGTTGCGACAGACAGATACATCAAGGATCCGATCAACTCCCTGTAAGGCTAACTTTTCGAATCTTCGGTTGGAGACTCCTGTGGTTTAGTCAACTTCGTATTCGGGTCGAACGGCGTAACAGCAGGTTTTGAATCACTCATTCCGAAGAGCTCGAGTGTGTTCAAAATGTACCACTTTTGTGACATCTCTATCTTCCCTTTCTCTTGTTTAAATTCGATGCCGAGACAGTACTTGATGTCTCCAAGGTCCTTCATATCGAACTGCGACATCAGGCTCCTCTTCAATGATGTCATCCACTGCACGTTCTGAGATGCGACGAGCACGTCGTCCACGTACACGGCGACGAGCATCAGATCCTTTCCTTGCTTCGCGTAGTAGACGCAGGGATCAGCGCTTGAAGGACTCAGGCCAAGCATCTTTAACCTTTTGTCGAACTCCAAATTCCACTGATGCCCTGCTTGACGCAATCCGTACAAGGATTTTCGCAGCAGGGGGACTTTGTCGTCGTCACGGATGCTCTCCAACATCTTGACTGCTTCGGTGTAGATTTGCTCATTCTCCGAATTTTCTTCTTCCGAGATGATCTCTTCAAGCATTTCTTCGAACAGGTTCGGCATTTCCATGAACACCTCCTCTTCTAACTCTCCGTTCAGGAATGCGGTAGACACATCAAGCTGGTGAATCTTCAGTCCGTTCTTCACCGCGAGTGCCATCAACAGACGAATCGAGCTCAAACGAGCCACTGGTGCGTACGTCTCGTGAAAGTCCACACCAGGACGTTGCGTGAAACCTCTGGCAACAAGACGAGCTTTTCTTCTCTCCAGAGTTCCGTCTGGGTTACACTTACACTTGTTACGCAGTACGATTCGACAGCTGACCACGTTTCGATTTCTTGGGCGATCGACTACCTCCCACGTCTTGTTTTTGAATAGAGCCCTGAACTCGCTTCGAATGGCGTCCTTCCACTCGATCGCGTCAGCTCCGGATAACGCTGTCTTCAAGGGTACCTCGGCCACGTTAGCGTATTCTGCGGCGTCTTGCGAGTCCTCCGCTGTCTGCAGCACATTCGCCTGCTGGTACTCCTTCCTCGGTCTCCCCCTAGCTCCGGTTCGGACGAGACGAGGTCTTTCAGCGCCTCTTCGTGCCAGAGATCGCTCCAGCTCATCCGGTGCCTCGTCGACACGCTCTTCCTCTGCGTCTGGGCGCTCTCCGTCTTCATCTTCGTCTTCGGGCTGTGCAGCAACAACCACAGGAAGGTTTTCCTCGACATGTAGTTCAGTAGATCTTACTTCGATGTCTACTTCGCTGCAGCCCACAGGAACTCTTCTAAGGTAAGTATCGGCTCCTTTCCACAGAGTTTCTTCGTCGATGAATTCTTCGTACCCCTCTTCGTTGTTGAACTCGTCCAAAAACTTGATGTCTCGGGTAGCTTCAATTTTTCTCTCACTCGGAATCCAGACTCTGTAGCCTTTACACTCTTGGGAGTACCCGATGAATATGCATTCACGTGAGCGTGACTCAAACTTCCCTTTTCCGGGAGTTCGGTCGAGTGCGAACGCCTTACAACCGAAAGTCCTGAAGTAGCGAACGTCGGGACGTTTTCCGGTCCACCTGAAATAAGCGGTGTCCCCGTTCAATGACCTTGATGGACATCTGTTCCTCACGTGATTCGCCGTAAGGATCGCCTCAGCCCAAAAGCGTGGTGGTAGATTCGACTGCAACAACATGCACCTGGCCATCTCCACCAATGTGCGATTTCTCCTCTCAGCCACACCATTTTGCTCGGGTTTGTGGGTGATGGTCAGTCTCCTTTGAATTCCAGATGCGTCAAGAAGCTCGTCGAACTCCTTGTTACAAAACTCCTTTCCGTTATCGGATTGCAGGAACTTTATGGTTTTGCCCGTCTGATTCTCCACCATGTTTTTGTATTTCTTGAATTCCGGTAGCACGTCGCTCTTATTTTTCAGAAATCTCTCCTCGCACCAGCCGGTGCTGTCATCTAAAGACCGCGAAGAATCTCGCGCCGCCAATGGATTGTGTCCGCATCGGCCCGCTGACGTCGGTGTGCACGATATCCAGAATTTCGGAGCTTCGCTCAGTTTGTTGAGGAAACGGAGCGCGCGTTAGTTTTCCTTTCAAGCAGATGTCGCAAGGCAGCAGCTTATCTTTGTCGTTCAGCTGCACGCCCTGCACAGCTTCGTCCTTGACGACTTTTCGCAGATCTCTCTCGTTCAAGTGCCCGAAACGCTGATGCCACATCTGTACGGTGGACATCGTGGAACCGGTAGTCGCATTTCCCGCGCGTTGCGACTGTTCACGAACGTAGTACAGTCCGTCGATTCGATCGGCGACCATGATGACCTCACCATCTTCGTCAATTATAGAAGCCACATCCTTCTCGAAGAACACGTTGAAACCGTTGTCGGTAATCTTCGCAACGGATACCAAGCCAGTCCGTAGGTCGGGAACGTAGAGGGTGTTTTTCAAGTCCACCGTCTGCTCCCTTTTGCCATCAGATACGGTTAGTTTAACTATACCTTTCGCCCTGATCTCCGTTGACGCGCTCCTTGCCAAGTTCACAACCTCGTGTTCCAACGAAGTCATCGTCACAAACTTGTTCTGGTCGTTGCACATATGAAAAGTACAACCACTATCCAGGCACCAAGCACTCGTGCGGCGATTTTCGTTTACTTTGACGGCAGCACATCGTTCTGTAGCGTCAGTCGTGACGAGGAAGCTGATGGCTCTGGCGTTGTTTGCTTGTTCTTCGACATTTTTAGCCTTTTCCTTAGAATCTTTCGGACGTTGGTCACAATCTGCGTTTTTATGTCCAAACTTCTGACACCTACTGCACCGAGACTTGAAGGATCCTTTTGTGTCTTGTTTTTCAGAATCTTTCTTTTCGGACTTCGGATTATTCTTCGGTTTGTTGAATTTCTTGAACTGCTTACCGGCAAACATGGCGTTTTGAGACGTTTCCCTGGACTTTTCTACACGGGCGTCGTTTTCTTCGATAATTTTTACCTTCAAAGCTTCCGGTGTCGGCAGTTCGTCACGGGACTCTATTGCACAACGGAAATTTTCAAAACTTCCTGGTAAACTGTAGAGTAACATAATTGTCAATAGATCCTGGTTGATTTTAACTTCCATATCCAACAACTTGTCCACGGCGTCGTAGAATCTCGCGATATGTTCTCTCACGTCGTCGTCTTCCTGCATTTTATGCAGCGTCAACTGTTTCAGCAAGGTGGCCTTTCTCGCCGGTCCTTTGGATTGATAGATCGACTCTAACTTCAACCACACGTCCCTGGAGGTAAGACACGTTTTAATTTGTTTCAACTCCGACGGACTGATGGCTAATATAAAATCGGACCTGGCCTTACGATCGGCTTTGTCCCAAGCCTGAGCTGCCGTTCTCGACGCGGCGTCGGTAATCGCTGGTCTAACGTTTTCACCACACACGTAACCCCACGCGTCGTTTTTAATCAACAATGCCGCTACTTGCATTTTCCAGGTATCGTAATTGTCTTTCCCGAGGGTTTCGATACGAGCCGCGTTTCCAACGCTCATCTTAAGTTGTTAACTTTTCGATTTCCGTCACACAGCACACGAACGGCGTCAGCCTAACCTCCTTCGGAACTCGAGTCAAGTCTTTTCTCGTATTATCCCGCGAACGCGATCCCTGGGCCCATAACCATTCGGATTGACGTTTTGTGGGACGGGATAAGACGATACGACAGTAATAGCTTACAAATACTTGTTTATTATACATGAAAAGAGTCGTAGAATGCACAGCGTGTGATATGTACCCTACTGAAAAAGATCCTGTAAAATATTACATGAAAAAGTACATAATAAATTACATGATAAATTTTATAAAGTTATGACTGGATTCCTGATACGAATTAGTATGTACTTTATCATGTGATTTTCTGACCATTATGTTGTACAGATACACATAATTCATTACCTAATTTATCGTAGGATGTTTTACATGGTCAGATTTTATGATAAAAAAAAGGGGGACACCCGAGTCGGGATCGAACCGTGGTCCTTCGAATTTGGAAGCAGTAACGCTACCGCTTGAGCTACGTTGCTTCATAGTAATGTAACAAAGTTTTAGGTTCATAAGCTTTGATATGATTCTGATTGATTTCAGTGGCTTCAAAGAAGTTGAAACTCGTAGAGCTAAAACTCATGTAAAACGTCACACAATAAATTAGATGATAAATTATGTGTATTTGTACAACGTAATGGTCAGAACAAAAATCACGTGATAAAGTACATAATAATTTACAACATTCTTAATTTACATGATAATTCATATCATGAATCCAGTCATAACTTTATGAAATTTATTATGTACTTTTTCATGTAATACTTTACAATATCTTTTTCAGTAGGGTAGTCACGTAAAAAGGAACTGTAATAATGGCGTTCCCGCGTCTCCTATGGGGACACGTGGTTCTCTAGTCGGACGCATGACAGCGCCATCGCCTTGACTAGTGCCCGAGGTTGTCGGGACACGTTCCAGCGCCAAGAGTACTTAAGAGCATGCTGGAGTCAGGCTTTACCGACCGTACTCGGTTTTCACTTGTTTTCACTGATAGCAAAGCCTACGCGTCACGAACGCGAAAAAGGAATTAAGAGCGCAATTCTATATTGAATTCCGAAGACTTATATTGCAAAACTTCTTCATTCCATGCACTAATCGAGACAGGAAATGGTTTTCTGGTTTCGACATTTTATCATTTTGTGCAGAAAATCATTTCCTGTCTCGATTAGTGCATGAAATGAAGAAGTTTTGAAATATAAATCTTCGGAATTCAATGCAGAATTGCGCTATTAATTCCTTTTTCGCGTTCGTGACGCGTAGGCTTTGCTATCAGTGAAAACAAGTGAAAACCGGGTACGGTCGGTAAAGCATGACTCCAGCATGCTCTTAAAAGCAGAAGGTCGTGAGCGCAATTTGGATTTTTTTATTTCTCATGATTTTTTCAAATGTCTGTAAAAACTCGTAAAACGCAAGGATAAATTGAAAGAACGACCATTTAAAAAAAAAATCGATAAAAAATATTGGTACTTGAAAGCAGAAGGTCGTGAGCGCCATTTGGATTTTTTTTATTTTTTTCAAATGTCTGTAAAAACTCGTAAAACGCAAGGATAAATTGAAAGAACGACCATTTTGAAAAATCCGGTAAAAAATATTGGTACTTGAAAGCAGAAGGTCGTGAGCGCCATTTGGATTTTTTTATTTCTCATGATTTTTTCAAATGTCTGTAAAAACTCGTAAAACGCAAAGATAAATTGAAAGAACGACCGTGTAAAAAAAAATTCGATAAAAAATATTGGTACTTGAAAGCAGAAGGTCGTGAGCGCCATTTGGATTTTTTTATTTCTCACGATTTTGTCAAATGTCTGTAAAAACTCGTAAAACGCAAGGATAAATTGAAAGAACGACCATTTTAAAAAATCCGGTAAAAAATATTGGTACTTGAAAGCAGAAGGTCGTGAGCGCCATTTGGATTTTTTTATTTCTCATGATTTTTTCAAATGTCTGTAAAAACTCGTAAAACGCCAAGATAAATTGAAAGAACGACCATTTTAAAAAATCCGGTAAAAAATATTGGTACTTGAAAGCAGAAGGTCGTGAGCGCCATTTGGATTTTTTTATTTATCACGATTTTATCAAATGTCTGTCAAAACTCGTAGAACGCAAGGATGAATTGAAAGAACGACCATTTTAAAAAATTCGGTAAAAAATATTGGTACTTGAAAGCAGAAGGTCATGAGCACCATTTGGATTTTTTTATTTCTCATGATTTTTTCAAATGTCTGTAAAAACTTGTAAAACGCAAAGATAAATTGAAAGAACGACCGTGTAAAAAAAAATTCGATAAAAAATATTGGTACTTGAAAGCAGAAGGTCGTGAGCGCCATTTGGATTTTTTTATTTCTCACGATTTTGTCAAATGTCTGTAAAAACTCGTAAAACGCAAGGATAAATTGAAAGAACGACCATTTTAAAAAATCCGGTAAAAAATATTGGTACTTGAAAGCAGAAGGTCGTGAGCGCCATTTGGATTTTTTTATTTCTCATGATTTTTTCAAATGTCTGTAAAAACTCGTAAAACGCCAAGATAAATTGAAAGAACGACCATTTTAAAAAATCCGGTAAAAAATATTGGTACTTGAAAGCAGAAGGTCGTGAGCGCCATTTGGATTTTTTTATTTATCACGATTTTATCAAATGTCTGTCAAAACTCGTAGAACGCAAGGATGAATTGAAAGAACGACCATTTTAAAAAATTCGGTAAAAAATATTGGTACTTGAAAGCAGAAGGTCATGAGCACCATTTGGATTTTTTTATTTCTCATGATTTTTTAAAATGTCTGTAAAAACTTGTAAAACGCAAGGATAAATTGAAAGAACGACCATTTAAAAAAATCCGGTAAAAAATATTGGTACTTGAAAGCAGAAGGTCGTGAGCGCCATTTGGATTTTTTTATTTCTCATGATTTTTTCAAATGTCTGTAAAAACTCGTAAAACGCAAAGATAAATTGGAAGAACGACCATTTTAAAAAATTCGGTAAAAAATATTGGTACTTGAAAGCAGAAGGTCATGAGCACCATTTGGATTTTTTTATTTCTCATGATTTTTTAAAATGTCTGTAAAAACTTGTAAAACGCAAAGATAAATTGGAAGAACGACCATTTTAAAAAATTCGGTAAAAAATATTGGTACTTCAAAGCAGAAGGTCATGAGCACCATTTGGATTTTTTTATTTCTCATGATTTTTTAAAATGTCTGTAAAAACTTGTAAAACGCAAAGATAAATTGAAAGAAAGACCGTGTAAAAAAAAATTCGATAAAAAATATTGGTACTTGAAAGCAGAAGGTCGTGAGCGCCATTTGGATTTTTTATTTCTCACGATTTTATCAAATGTCTGTGAAAACTCGTAAAACGCAAAGATAAATTGAAAGAACGACCATTTTAAAAAATCCGGTAAAAAATATTGGTACTTGAAAGCAGAAGGTCGTGAGCGCCATTTGGATTTTTTATTTCTCATGATTTTTTCAAATGTCTGTAAAAACTCGTAAAACGCAAAGATAAATTGAAAGAACGACCATGTAAAAAAAATTCGATGAAAAATATTGGTAGTTAAAAGCAGAAGGTCGTGAGCGCCATTTGGATTTTTTTATTTCTCACGATTTTTTTAAATGGCTGTAAAAACTCGTAAAACGCAAAGATAAATTGAAGAACGACCATTTTAAAAAAATTCGTAAAAAATATTGGTACTTGAAAGCAGAAGGTCATGAGCACCATTTGGATTTTTTTATTTCTCATGATTTTTTAAAATGTCTGTAAAAACTTGTAAAACGCAAGGATAAATTGAAAGAACGACCATTTAAAAAAATCCGGTAAAAAATATTGGTACTTGAAAGCAGAAGGTCGTGAGCGCCATTTGGATTTTTTTATTTCTCATGATTTTTTCAAATGTCTGTAAAAACTCGTAAAACGCCAAGATAAATTGAAAGAACGACCATTTTACAAAATCCGGTAAAAAATATTGGTACTTGAAAGCAGAAGGTCGCGAGCGCCATTTGGATTTTTTTATTTCTCACGATTTTGTCAAATGTCTGTGAAAACTCGTAAAACGCAAGGATAAATTGAAAGAACGACCATTTTAAAAAATCCGGTAAAAAATATTGGTACTTGAAAGCAGAAGGTCGTGAGCGCCATTTGGATTTTTTATTTCTCACGACTTTTTTAAATTGCTGCAAAAGCTCGTATATTTTTTGTTCATCGCCTACGTTAAGTTATCGACGTGGTGGGGGGTCTCCTGCTGTGTATAAATACGACGGATCGGACGAATTCTAACCAGAAACCTATTTCTAACGAAGTAAGTGGCTACTTTCAACATGAACAAGATCGTCTGTCTTCTTGTCGCCTCATTGGTGTGCGTGGGTCTTGCCAGCTGCAGCAGCGGTAAGTTACAGACCAATAGCACATGCTCGAACGTTCTATTTTCCAATACAATGAAACCGCACTCATACTTATTTCAATCGGGTACGCTGAAAAATACATACATATGAGTGAGAATAACGTAAAAAAAAAACTAGTTGAGAGTCAAGTGGTTCGATCGCTTCCACGTCAGCATTGCAATTATTCACACACATCATCAACAGGTGAAAAAAACCTGTTCTGTAGATAAACGTAGAAATATTTTTGCATCAAGGAGTAAAATATTCTCGATACAACAAGGATACAATATTCAAACTGAGAATATTTGAATTATTGCTTTCAATTCCAACTGGAAGTATATCGAAAGCAATTAATTATTCGAGTATTGTGTCTCGAAACATTTAACAGCATACTTATTTTGTTATGCCTACATTTTCGTATCACAGAAAGTAAAATTGAAAACCGAAGTGGAAAATCGACGATTCATCGAACTCATCTATATCAAGAGCAATCAACTTTTGAAGTGTTGTGTCACGAAATACCGCGTGTCTAATGACATAAGGAAGTAAGCGCCATTATACGACGCGACGTCGATTTCGATTTTTCTTTGCGTTTCACGAGTTTTTACAACTATTTGGAAAAATCATGAAAAATCATGAAAAAAATGGCGCATTTTGCACTCACATTTTTCGATCTCGTAATTTCAATTAATTCATACGTTTTGGCCGTTTTCAGAGCGAATGGCGTAAAAAGAAAAATATACGACCTTTTGCCACAAAAATCGCGTTTTTGGCGCTTACGACCTTATGCCATCCCTACTGAACAAGATCCTATAAAATATTACATGAAAAAGTACATGAATTACATGATAAATTTTATAAAGTTATGACTGGATTCCTGATACGAATTATTATGTACTTTATCATATGATTTTTGTTCTAACCCTTATGTTGTACAAATACACATAATTTATTACCTAATTTATCGTAGGATGTTTTACAAGATCAGATTTATATGATAGAAAAAAAAGGGGGACACCCGAGTCGGGATCGAACCGTGGTCCTTCGAATTTGGAAGCAGTAACGCTACCGCTTGAGCTACGGTACTTCATAGTAATGTAACAAAGTTTTAGGTCCATAAGCTTTGACATGATTGTGATTGATTTCAGTTTCTTCAAAGAAGTTGGAACTCGTAGAGCTAAAACTCATGTAAAACATCACACAATAAATTAGATGATGAATTATGTGTATTTGTACAACGTAATGGTCAGAACAAAAATCATGTGATTCATACATGATAATTCATATCACGAATCCAGTCATAACTTTATGAAATTTATTATGTACTCTTCCATGTAATATTTTACAATACCTTTTTCAGTAGGGAATAGACACGCGATATTCAACAGCACACTGTACATTTTGTAGCACGTATGTTCTGCAGGTGGTAAGATTACTTGGACCGTTAGAAATAAAAACTATGCGTACGTCATCACGATATAGATAAAATGTGTTTTTTGAACGTTATGCTCTTTGTTTGGAACCATTTTATTCTCTACATTTTATGCTACACCGAATGTTCAAACCATTTTCAGCATGTCAGGTTCCACTCGATTCGTCAAGTATTGTCATGATATCCTGATTTTTGTTTCAGGAGTCGACCTAGCCGCGGTTAACAAAATGTGGAGTGAGTTAAAGATACAGAGATTTTCGATAATGACAGATATTCACTTGTTGTTCGAATTTAGCTCAAGCGAGTCGAGCACCGCGGAATGACGACTTAATCACAGTCCTCTTTACTTAAATTTCAGATCAACTGGCAGAAGTCAGAAACACACTGTCAGAATATGCGACTGATATGACACTGATCTACCTGGGTAAGTTCAAAACAATGTCACCCAATGAAGATATTCAAGTCATAGCTACTAAGACATGCGTCAAATATTGACGAAGTACAATAGTGTCATGATGTACCTATTTTATTTTGCAGGAGGCGGTTCCCAGATAAACGCCAGTGACGTTAGTAAGTGATGAGTGGATACACTCACTTGACCAATTTATACGTCTACAAAACGCTCGAATTATCGTTTTCTCCGTATTCTGAAAAATCATTCGGTTTGATATTCAAGACCTCTCTATTTCTACTTCAGGATCTTTGGTGGAAGCCGGAAACATTATCTCAGATGCTGTAAAAGCTCTCCAAGCGGGTCAAGGGGGTGAGTTGAAGACGATTTTTACCCTTCAAAAATGTTTTTGTGATCTACTGTTCTCTTCACATATCAGTGAATGAAGTCGAGAAATTGTTTTAATTGACCGAGATTTTCTATTTTGATTCTTCATATTATTCATTAATATTTTCACTTATTGCCATTATATCATGTGTCAATTGGTGAATTTCCACTCTGTCATGATACTCCTATTTTATTTTCAGTATCTGAAACGGCTGCTTCTGCCAGATTCCGGAGTAAGTGACACTCAGTCGAAAAATACATCAAGCCTGGCTTGATTTTCATCCAGCTGTTCTTAGAACTGAGTGAGAGTCGAAGACGACTTGATCGTAACCTCTGTATTCCGATTTCAGATGTTGTCACGCATGTAAGAAACAGAATGGTAGACGATTTGGAAAGACGTGAAAGGGCAGGCGGATGTGAGTTGAAGACGATTGTGCCCATCTAGAATATCGCGCCTCAATTAGCACTTGAAAATTGTCTAAATTATTACGGTATCATTTAATTTCTAGATATCAGCCCTCAGGCAAGAGCTATTGTGGCCAAATTAAGTGGAGCACCCGATTCAATGCGAACCAAAGTTCAGGACATTTTGAAGGTGGCTGCCGGTAGTAAGTTGGAAACAATCGTACCATTACAAATATAATTGTCATACTGAGATCTATCGTTTGCTATAAACCAAATTCCAATGAGGCATTCATAAATTGATCTATTTCCTTAGCCTCCAGTTAGGCAAACGATACTCAATATTCGATCCCTGATTTCAATTGTACCACTTGCACCAGTTTAGTACTGCTGAACTAAGATCCTGAATATTTTGACTTTTTATATTATTTCCAACGTCAACTCAAATATGATGATTTCTTAAATTATACTTTCAATGTGTTCTGGTAATTGCCATTGAATCGTAATTTCACTTTCGCAGGTAGATCTGGATAATCATAAATTCCATGCCAGTCCAGCTGAACCGAAGCAGCGGAAGAGACTATTGGTGAGTGTCATCGACAGTATCTGCACCTGATACGAAGATGCTGAATATATTTATTCACTAATTTTGGGGAATCTATTCGCAGGCCACTTCTTAGCAGCTATCGCGGAGCGGAATATTCGGAACCGCTTTTGCTAATCTGAAGAACTTTTTGTGGAAGAACGTAAATCATCTGCTGGACGAGAGACTACCACTTTCTGCCAGCACGTCTTCCAATTGATAACTGAATATGTATATGTATACCAGTGAGAATAATGTAAAGCTGCATAAGATTGTGAGCAATAAAAATCAATTTCAAAAATATTCATTCGCTGTATCGTATAAATTTTCCATTTCCCAACACAGATTCCGAATACCAAAGAATAAAGACATTCAGAGGCCCTTATAAATACGATTACTTTTTCCTTCCGAGTCACGTGACATGTGAAAAGGTTTTCTTATTTGCAACACCTGCATGAAAAGGCATACCGTTCTTATTCCGAGGCTGTGCCAATAAAGTTTTCAAACGTCGCTCGCTAACCATGTTCAAATACAAAAAATACCGTGAGGAATATTACGATACAGATAATTCACTGATCACTGATTATCCGAAAATAGTGATTCAGAAACCGAACGACGCGACGTTCAGAATGATGTCCAAACGAGAAGAGTCGGTGCCTCGATCCCCCGTGCACCCCTTCCATGGTTAAAGACACGACGTGATTTTTCCGCTCAAAATTAAGTCACCTTATGGCATCAACGGGCCTCCGATAATCTTCAGTCATTTCGTATCTAGATATGGTATAGAGGACATTTCAATGACGGGATTCGTTTACCCCGATTGTCGAGTTTGATTCATATTGTATTGACGCAAGTACTTAAATCGTTCTGATTCAATTCGTTAATTCGTGATCACTTCTGAATATTCAATAAAGGCCGATTTCGCTACCTATTTTGGGGGAGCGAAGTGCGGCTTTACCGACCGGCAACTCTTTCTTTCCGCTGGGAGACTATTCGGTAAGAAAGACCAGTTTTTCCTCCCTGAAAGTCTTTTTTCCCTAGTTTTCTCTGCCGTACCAACCAGTGCGGCTCGGTCGGTACGTCACATAACCTAAATGTAAACACTGGTCTGCCCGCGAAATCGGCCTCCGTTCATGTATGGAATAAAATATCGTGTGCACCACGGTCGCCGGACTTTTCACTCCCTCGGTGTAGCTTCCTACCCTCGTGTTCGGCTCGCGACTCCTCTCCTCTTCCCCAAAAATGTCCTTTGCTTCCTTGGTGCACAATATACTATTACATAAGTGACTGTATGGAATCCGTCGATTTCTGTATTACATCTTAAATTTAATTTTATTATAAATAAAAAAAAAAAAAAAAATCGATTCTTCTATAGGTTTTTTTCGGTCCCACCAAGGTTTGCATGCTCGAATAGAGGAAGAATCTCTCCTTGGTGGGTACCAATAATTCATTTAATTTGGTTCGCCTCGTCCGATAAATTCAAATATGTGAATTTAATTTAGTTTTATTTATTAGTGTCCTTAACAATGTAGGACAAGGGGTTGAAGTACACTCAGAAAATAAACCAAAACTAAAGAGAAAGCAATAGTAACACCAGAATAGAAAAATCAAACAAAATAATGAAATAATAATAATACTCATAGTGGCAATAATTATAAAATAAAAATAGGAATGATAATAACAGCAAGACTACAAAACTAAGTCACAACAATAAGATAAAAATAAATTAATAGGTAGAGCCAAAGAGAAGAGGAAAGTAAAAGTGATCAGAATAATAATAATAATAGTAATAACAGTCATAATAGAAAACGTAATAGAAAAACAAAGAAAAGATAAAGAAGAATAAAAATAATGAACAAGATGATAAATAATGATAATGAAAATAATATAATAACCCCAATAATAAGAAATGCCAATTACATAAAAATACCAAAACAGAGAAACTAAATTAATGCTAGCCTCTCTCAAGCCGTTCGGCAGGGAGTTCCAGAAGTTCACTCCCGCCACCGCAAAGGACCTGCGATACGCCTCGGTGACAAAAAGATCCCGCAGGTACGAAGGCTTACCCGAACGAAATAGTATATTACGATACTAGTTCAAAAGGTTTGTTTTCGCACGAGTGGGAGGTTTGTCGCCCGAGCAAAGCGAGGGTGACAATCTCATGAGTGGAAAAACGACTTTTGCACATGTATCGAACCAAATTTTATATCACAAACGTGGGTGAAGTCCGATTATACGCACGCTCGCGTGCGTAAAGTCGCACTTTACGCACGGAGTGATATAAAACCATGTAAAGCAAGGACCCGAGAAAGTAGAGCCGGCGGTCGCTGACAGTAAGCCAGCCTAAATTTCCCACTCTTCGTAATTTTCAAGTTCCTAAGTTAGGCTGATCCCTTATTAAATTGGAAAAACGACCTTTCGAAAATTTATGAAAAAAAAATAAAAATACTAAGATAAGAGCAGAAGGTCGTGAGCGCCATTTGGATTTTTTTATTTCTCATAATTTTTGCAATTAGTTATAGAAACTCGTGAAACGCAATGAAAAATCGAAATCGACAACGTTTCGAAAATTCATAGAAAAAAAAACCAAGGTAAAAGCAGAAGGACGTAAGCGCCAATTAAAAAAAACTTGGTGGTTAAAACCTTCTGCTTTTAATTGACCCAATATTAAATTTTGACGTTTATGAATGAATCTTCGGGTTTTTATCCCAAATACAAAAAAGAAGAAAAAAAATACGACCTTTTGCCGTTACGAACAGCAAAAAGTCGGATAATGGCGCTTACGTCCTTATGCCATTAGACACGCGATATATAATCACTATCTATCTCGTGTCCGATCCGGATGTGTCCGAAAGAAAATGTGTCCGATAATGCAGGTTTATTATTTTGTGTCCGATGCAGATGTGACCGAACGGGGTCTAATCGAAAAAGCTCCAAGTGTGTCGCCCCGAGTTTCCCCCACATGCGTTTTCTTTATACGAAACAAGTTATTTTTTTCCGGGATTTGACTTTTTCAAGAATTGAATGAACCGGAACGAAATGGTAGGGACGAGGAGACGAGCTTGAGTTTCAATTTGATAAAAGAAAACCTTTGAAAACTTTTCTCGATTCTTACACCGGCACCACGCAGATTATTGATTGTTCGGTAATTAGCGATACGGTCCACGATCGTCGATTGACCATAAATTGAAAATCAATTTTATCATTCACTTATTTCCACAATTTTATATTGTTCACATAGATGATAAAAATGTTTAGTTTGTGTCAAAGAACCTGACTGCGAATGAGTAAATAAATTGTTTGAACAACGATGTTTTCTCCAATTCCAAATGTTTGTTCAATCAGATCAAAAAATATTCCCCCATAGAAAAATCATCCCTCTATATCTTGTTTTCGGAAGAGATAGAGTCAATTTTTTCCTCATCCGAGTGGGTAAATATTTACTCTACATATGTACAATGTTTAAAAGGAGTCAATCTCGTAGGATCGATTGACAGGGTCTGAGGAGCGGAAGACAGGGATGAGAAAAAGTTATTTAGTTTTCAATTCGGAGAAAAACGGCTTGGAGTAAGACTAGAAGCATCTTTTTTCCCTCTAGCCTTTATTGCCTCTAATCTGTCCTATACACGATCTTTTCTCTACTTTTAGCATTGAAAATGCTTCCGTTTTCGGGGTAATAGCGAACCACTGGTTCAGTACAGGGGTCCAGATATCAAATGTCACAGAAAGTTGTCACACGAAAGCGTTACGCTGGTTGAGCACCAATGGTTTTAGTGGATCCAGATAGCCATGAATTCTGAGACTCGACGATTGCGAAACAATTGAGAAAATATTGGAAACGTATACGTGAAATTCGCGATTTTGTACAGCATTATCCAAATATATGTATAGCAAAGAATAAATTCCTCTTCTACAGATCAGATAAAATTCGGAAACAGAGAGCGAATTGTTTTAAATCGAATTCACACTAACTTGAGTCACAAGCGTGCCCGCGGTCGAAATTCCAAAAGACCAAAAAATAGAACCGGCGAAATGTCGAAAAGTGAAATTAACAACGATTCGAAATGTGAAATGGGTCATAATAAGGATCGGCCGAAATATCGTTATTTTGAAAATCGATGTTTCGTTTTCCCGGAATATTGATTATCGCATAACAAATTTTTAGAAGACTGAACGTTCAAATAAATAACCCTTTCGCTGATACAGCTGTACGATTTTTTAGGCACGTCGATAAGAAAAAAATCGTTCTTCTAATGTTCCGTAATTTTTAGATTCGTATGGAAAAAATCGAGATATCGGCCGTTCTGTTTTTGATCGTTCGGAATTTGTACCAGCATCCATTTTTTTTTTTTAAATTGATCCAAATGTAGCAAATCCAAAGGCAACAAAACAAACGATAGTCAAAACATAATGCACAAAGACGATAAAACAGGGGATATTTTCAATGCCTCGGATGCTTGCGGTACACGCAAGATCTGTAGATTTTTTTTATGAAACTGAAACGTCATTTCTTTCTTTGAAGTTCGTTTCTTTTTTTTCTTTAAAGTAAAAAAAAAAAAGAAAAACGAGCGGGTTTGGGCTGACTATGAGCCAGCCTTCGAACTTTCCGTTATTTATTTTGTTCTCAGCTATTTTTAAATTTGTAAATCTGACCTCAGATTCTCGATCAGCGGTTCAAAAAACCTTCGAGTACAAATCTCCGTAAGATTTCGAATGTTTTTAGTATTTTTCGCAGCAAATCGGACTCGCCATTTTGAATTTCACCAATCTGACTTCAGATTCGTGATCAGTGACCCAAAAAACCTACGAGTACCAAGTTTCATCCAAATCCAAATGTTTTTAGTTTTTTTGCAGCATATCGAATACGCCAAATGAAAATTTTGCGGAACTCACTTCAGATTCGTGATCAGCGATCAAAAAAACCATATGTTACCAAATTTCGTTGAAATCCGTTGATTCGTTCTCAAGATATCGTCATTTTTGTTGCGTTTTTTAGAATTTTGTTATTTGAATAGTTCAAAAAGTACTAATCCGATCGAAGCCAAAATCCAATCAGTTCTAACTTAAGAAAAGCCCCGTCGATTGAGCCCAAGTTGATCGAAATCCGACCACGCGTTCTCGAGATATCGCGTGGACAAAAATGTGGTCACGCACATACACACACCCAGAAATCAAACTGAAAATAGTCTGAGGTGATTCTTTGGACCTTGAAATGTGAAGATTTAGTGAAAACTCATATTATTATTTTCGGGGTGATCACAATAACTTCCTTTTTTCTCTGAAAAGAGAGAAACGGGAAGTTAAAAAAATGAAAAAACCAAGAAAAAAAACCCATAGCTTTATTATTATTATTATTGTTATCAGTTTTTTTTCTTCACGTTAGTTTATAGCATGAAATTTTCTTTTTTTGATTATGGACAGCTTAAGCTTGAGGATATATACAAAAAAAGGGTTAAATTAAAATTATCTATGTTAACGATTGATTAAATAATGTTTAATTAGAACTGAAGGTATGAAGTTGGATATTTTTCTGATGAAAGTTAAAAAGTTTCGAGCTCAATGAAATTAATTCAACGTTGGAAAATGTGAGAGACTCAAAATTTCGTGAAAGAAAAATTAAAAATGAAGAAATTTGGATCAAAAATTAAAAATCGAGGACCAACAATCGGAAAATTTGTAAATTCGGAGTAGAAAATGACAAAATTTTGGTCAAAAGCTCGAAATGAAAAAAGCGAAAATTACAAGATATCGAGTAACAAATTTTGAAATTCAGAATTCAAAGAAATTGAGGACCATGAATTGAGAAGTTGGTAAATTTGAAGAACAAAAAATAAAAACTTCTAGTCAAAAGCTAAAAATAAAAAATCATGGATGAGATATGATATCGAAGTACAAACTTCGTAATTCAGAGTTGAAAAAAATCAAGAATTGAAGACCAGGAATTCGAAAATTCGTAAATTTGAAACAGAAAGTTGAAAAAAAAACTGTAGACAAAAATCTCGTCAAAAGCTCAAGATAAAAAATCGTGAATGAGAATATATATCGAACTACAAGCTTCGAAATTCAGAATAAAAAAACTCTCCACATTAAATTCAGTTTTTTTCATCGGTTGCTCAAGAAGTTAGCTTTGAAAAAACAAGAAAAAGCGGGAGAGGCCCGTTCGGACACATCTGGATCGGACACAATCATTATCGGACGCAAAATAATAAACCTGCATTATCGGACAAATATTTCTTCGGATACATTCAGATCGGATACAAGATAAATATTATTCTAACAAAAATCAGATCGGACACATCCGGATCGCACTTTGATGACACCTGGTTATTTCGGTGACTGTCGACAAAGTGAAATTGAATAAATCGGTCATTTTGATGACAGGGGTTCCTTGGCGTGATCCTCAAATGTCTCAAATGTCAAATTTTGCCGACAGATTTTGGCTGAGTCGAGTTTACAATTGCATAATTTTGGCTAGAGGGATAGTTTTTCGTTACCGAAGCACACGGGTCCGGGAACCCAGCATATCTAGTGAAAATATCGTGCCTAGGGACCCAAATGAGGCGCGTCACCAAAATACTCGATAGTTTCATTTATATATATATATATATATGTATATACTGGGGGGATTCTGGGTAATTTAGGGGCCCGCCTCGAGGGGGGGTGGGGCTTCGTCGTCGTCGTCGACCTTCAAAATCTTGATACGGCGGCGGCGGCGGCGGCGATATCTTATATAATATAGAGCGATATAATAAAGGTATTTATGAGGACGCACCCTATTTGGGATCTTTTTCGGGGTTGACCTATTCTAGGTTAGGTCATTCGTCTGGGCAGCCAGGCGCGAGCGCGGGGGAAACGGAAACTATCCACCCAATCACAGCCACCTAATTGTAAGGTCTGCAAAGACAATAAATTTTCCGATTCCAGTGTCGCACTTAGTAAGGACGGTCCTCATAAACACCGATATACATATATCCACGGTTATGAGGACGTTCCTCATAATTACAAAATGTCCTCATGAACACCGAAACATAACCTTGCCGTAAACACCGATCCGTTATAATATATATTAAACGAAAGATACAGAACAATTGAACAGGTTTCTGACAAATGCAAAAAAAATTAAATATATACGCGCACACGCGTAAAATTGAATCGCTTTTAGCAGCTGCCTCACCAACATCGCTAAAAGCTGGTTTGAAAAACCTCTTTCCTAAATGGGTCAGCGTGTCGTTTGACGAAACGCGTTACGTCTCTCCGCCCATACATATAAATTATACCAATAAATTTCTTTCATTTTTACACTTTTTCGCGACCAGCCTGGCGTATCCCCCCAACGTGGCGAGCCTGGCGTGACGGGCCTGGCGTGTCGTTACACGTACCCCCTCAGTAAGGAAGGTTTTTCAAACCTTCAATATATGTATATATATACGAGTATATATACGAGTTTTTACAACTATTTGGAAAAATCATTAAAAATCCTGGAAAAAAATAATACGAAGTATCCGTCAAACTGACGACCTATTGCACTTACATTTTTCGATCTCGTAATCGGGTTTTTGGCGCTGATATATATACATATACAGGGTGTTCCGGTAGTTTCATATTTCGAGTTGACTTGCGGATTCCTTGGCTTATTCTAAGACGAAACTTGTTCTTGCAAATTTTTTTTAAAGCAACGGTTAACGAGTTAGAGTCAATTAAAGTCCGCCAATCCTGGCACAGATAAGCCAGCGACACAGGGCCGTTGCATTTCAATGGGGCTTGCCGGGCAGCGCCAGCCTGAGCGAGTTCAATTCGGGTGAAAGTCTGTACGCGGGGGGTTTTTGGGGTCGCTGAATAAAAATCCAAAGTCAGAATTTCCAAAAACAAAATGGCGTATCGAGAACGGTGAAAAATTTCTTCAAAACCCTGTTCGATTCGAGTGAAAGTCTGTACTCGAGGGTTTTTGAGGTCGCTGAATACACAAATACACAAATCCGAAGTCGGAATTTCCAAAAACAAAATGGCGGACTTAATATGAACGGCTACTTTTTGAAGAGTCGATTTGATTTGCAGGGAATAGGTACATTTTTTAGGAGTCTTCAAGGCTGCTGATAATAAATATGGAGTTGTTCGCGCTCGAATCTCGCAGGCCGCCCGGGCCTCGAGATGTTGTAGGGTTTGTCCGTAGGGTGGCGCTAGCGGCCGGTGGGCCCGTAGGATACGCACGCGCCACTCTGTGACGCTGCGTCGGTCCGCCATGCTAGGGGGGGGAACAGAGTTCTTCAGTTAGTCTCGAGCGCTCGTCTAGGTAGGTCGCGTCTAGGTAGCTTCTCCCTTCTCGTGCGTCTTCGCGTTCTTAACAGTTTTCTCCGGCGTTTGGTCATTTCTGGTTAGGTCGAGTGCGGTAAATAGGTTGGCGTATATTTCTGGAAGGTTCTGGCTCATGTTCTTTTACGGTTAGGGATTTATTGTGGGACGTGGCCACCCTCCGGTGATCCGTGGTGCCTGTCCCAGGGTGAGTGTCTTTCGCGGCAACAACTGTTGCCCGAGCAACCCAGTGAGGATCTCCGAGACGTCGGGAATCCTGGTTGCACCGGCCGTGGGCCATCTTGGACACTCCCCGTAAACCCCGGCTTCCACACAGGGTTGGAAGTCGCGGCGTTTTCCCCAGGTCTTGGTTTCTGAGTCGGTTGGTGAGGTAATATTAGTAATAATTGAATGCATTCAATTTAGTCTGTAAGAGACGCGCCCGCAGCGGCCCCTGTACCGTTTTGTATTGTTCATTTACTGCTATCTTCTTGTTCTTGTTATTGTCATTGTTTTTACTGTAATATATTTCATTGTGTTTTATGAATAAATACTGAACTTGCTCCGGCTTTTCCCTCTACTCCGTGAGGGTTTTTATGCCGAAGCAAGTTTCTTTTTGTTTTCCGGGAAATATTAGTTTTTATTTATCTACCCTCTCACTCGCTCTTCCTATTCCTACTCACAGCTGAGGCGGATTCACGGTAAGTGATATTCAGGAGTCTAATTTTGAAAATCATGATTGATAATGAATCGAATAGAACTACTACTACAACGTGTCACTCAAATCGTCCCAGGTTCTCGAAGGATGCCCGTGCCTCGCTGTGCTTTCCCTAAAAGTCGTCAAACCTTCAATTTCAGTTGTGAAAAATACCGAAACGTTGAGCCAGGTGTCGGAATTTTCGGAAAATCCCTTTTCTATCCTGTTCGCTTGTTGCCACCTTTTCCTGAATTCGGATACCTCGGATTCGGATGTTTTTAGGGAATCTTTTTGATTTGGCGACAAAATTTTATGGACGCTCCTGTTTTTCTTAAATCTGTGCTTCAATAATTTTTTACCGTTTTCAATCCGACATTTTCCTTTTGTGAATTTTGTATTCAGATTCGTATGGTAGATTTTCAACCCACAGGTTCGAAACACGGGAGTAAAGTGGTCGAAATAAATTATTAAAAAAATTAGGGCTGTACGGTTTAACCGGTTTAACCGGCCAAGACGGTTAATCTGGTTAATTAGCCGATGGCTTAACCGGTTGAGCGGCCAAGTCGGCCAGACGTTTAACCGGTTAACCGGCCAAAACGGTTATCGTTCAACCGCGGTTAACGGTTAAGGTGGCCAAAAAATAATTTCATTAAGAGGGTAGGATACCTTTCAGACCAGCCCTATGAAGTAATGATCTCATGAAGTTAATGATTTTTTTTCACGTGCTATTTTTATCAAAGATCAACTTCGTAGAGCCTCAAAATTTTGAGACTACATCTTCGTGGTTTTTGAGAATGCAATTTTCGAAAAAATTAGGATATAAAAAATCCTATGCGTTTGATTGTTCGGGTTAGTCTATTGAACATGTAGGAAAATCGACAGTCCTTTATGGTGAAAATTTTGGAAGAAGATACGATTTTGAAAAAATGATTGAATGAGTTTTGATGGAAAATGAACACGCGCTAGAGGTCGTTGGTAGAGAGTTTCGATGGAAAAAATGATTGAATGATTCATTTACAATAAGTTGAAAATTCGAAAGAAATGAATTAAGATGAAACTCATATTCGTACTGAAAAATCTTAATCTTCTCCCAAAATTTTCACCATACAGGGCTGTCGATTTTCTTACATGTTCAATAGACTAGCCCGAACAATCATACGCATAGGATTTTTTATATCCTCATTTTTTCGAAAATCGCATTCTCAAAAACACGAAGATCTAGTCTTAAAATTTTGAGGCTCTGCGAAGTTAATCTTTGATGAAAATAGTACCTGAAAAAAAAATCAGTAACTTCATGACATTACTTCATAGGGCTGGTCTGAGAGGTATCCGACCCTCTCGATGAAATTATTTTTTGGCCAACCTAACCGTTAACCGCGGTTAAACGTTAAACGTCTTGGCCGGTAAACCGGTTAAACCATCGGCCGATTAACCGAGTTAACCGAGTTGACCGTTTTGGCCGGTTAACCGGTTAATCGTTTGGCCAAATTGGTAGCTTAACCGGTTAAGCCATCGGCTAATTAACCAGATTAACCGTCTTGGCCGGTTAAGCCGGTTAAACGGTACAGCCCTAATATTTTAAATAAATTATTTCGACCACTTTACTCCTGTGTTTCGAACCTGTGGGTTGATCTACCTTAGTTGTGGAATAATAACAATGCTACATTAAAACTTGATATTTCGATTTTCAACAATGATTCCGTATTTTTAATTTTTTTTTAATAATTTATTTCGACCACTTTACTCCCGTGTTTCGAACCTGCGGGTTGAAAATCTACCATACGAATCTGAATACAAAATTCACAAAAGGAAAAGGGCGGATTGAAAACGGTAAAAAATTATTGAAGCACAGATTTAAGAAAAACAGGAGCGTCCATAAAATTTTGTCGCCAAATCAAAAAGATCCCCTAAAAACATCCGAATCCGAGGTATCCGAATTCAGGAAAAGGTGGCAACAAGCGAACAGGATAGAAAAGGGATTTTCCGAAAATTCCGACACCTGGCTCAACGTTTCGGTATTTTTTACAACTGAAATTGAAGGTTTGACGACTTTTACGGAAAGCACAGCGAGGCACGGGCATCCTTCGAGAACCTGGGACGATTTGAGTGACACGTTGTAGTAGTAGTTCTATTCGATTCATTATCAATCATGATTTTCAAAATTAGACTCCTGAATATCACTTACCGTGAATCCGCCTCAGCTGTGAGTAGGAATAGGAAGAGCGAGTGAGAGGGTAAATAAATAAAAACTAATATTTCCCGGAAAACAAAAAGAAACTTGCTTCGGCATAAAAACCCTCACGGAGTAGAGGGAAAAGCCGGAGCAAGTTCAGTATTTATTCATAAAACACAATGAAATATATTACAGTAACTAGCCCGTTTTAGCCAAAAAGCTCATCGCTTTTTTGCGTAAGGCACGATCGTACAGTGCTAGTTTGTTTTGTAATAGTGTTCAAAATCCCCCAAGAATTTCAAAATTTTGATTCGAAGCCAATAGACCGTATTCCAAGGACCGCTCTCGTAACTTCAAAATTGACGAAAATAGCGACCGCGGTTTTTAAACCGCAAGTCGGATCGAGTCTACAATGAAATTTGCATATCTTCGGAGTAAAAAAAGTAACCTCTGCCAATTTCATCAAAATCGGTTCAGCGGTCTGGCTGATAGCGTGTTTACAAGCAACTTCAACGATTTGACATCGAGACGCAGGTGCTGGAAAAATTATCGAAAATTCTCAAAATTTTGATTTGTGATCAGGAGGCTGTATTCCAAAGCTCGCTGTTGTATGTTAAAAATTGACAAAGTAAGCAAACGCCATTTCTGAAACGGAAGTCGGATCGGGTACACAATGAAATTCTGACATCTTTAGGGCAAACGAAATATCCTCTGCAAATTTCATCAGAATCGGTTTAGCGGTGTAGCAGATAGCGGGTTTACAAGCAACTTCAACGATTTGACACTGAGACGCAGGTACCGGAAAAATCCTCAAAAATTCTCAAAATTTTGCTTCGTGATCAAGAGGCTGTATTCAAAAGCTCGCTATTATATCTTCAAAATTGACAAAGTTAGCGAACGCCATTTCTGAATCGGAAGTCGGATCGGGTACACAATGAAATTCTGACATCTTCAGGGCAAAAGAAATATCCTCTGCAAATTTCATCAGAATCGGTTTAGCGGTGTGGCAGATAGCGGGTTTACAAGCAACTTCAACGATTTGACACTGAGACGCAGGTGCCGGAAAAATCCTCGAAAATTCTCAAAATTTTGCTTCGTGATCAAGAGGCTGTATTCCAAAGCTCGCTTTTGTATCTTCAAAATTGACAAAGTTAGCAAACGCCATTTCTGAACCGGAAGTAGGATCGGGTGCACAACGAAATTCTGACATCTTCAGGGTAAAAAAAGTATCCTCTGCAAATTTCATCAGGATCGGTTCAGCAGTTTGGATGATAGCGGGTTTACAAGAAATGGGGGGGTCACATACACCACTCTTGAAAATGCTCGAAAACGACTACCCGGGTGCCAAAACGTGCTCCCTACATGATTCCAGAACTTTTACTCGATCCGACGTTTTTCGCGATGGCGAATGTATAAGGCACTCCGTTTTCTACGATCGTGCCTAAAAACAATGACAATAACAAGAACAAGAAGATAGCTATAAATGAACAATACAAAACGGTACAGGGGCCGCTGCGGGCGCGTCTCTTACAGACTAAATTGAATGCATTCAATTAATACTAATATTAACTCACCAACCGACTCAGAAACCAAGACCTGGGGAAAACGCCGCGACTTCCAACCCTGTGTGGAAGCCGGGGTTTACGGGGAGTGTCCAAGATGGCCCACGGCCGGTGCAACCAGGATTCCCGACGTCTCGGAGATCCTCACTGGGTTGCTCGGGCAACAGTTGTTGCCGCGAAAGACACTCGCCCTGGGACAGGCACCACGGATCACCGGAGGGTGGCCACGTCCCACAATCAATCCCTAACCGTAAAAGAACACGAGCCAGAACCTTCCAGAAATATACGCCAACCTATTTACCGCACTCGACCTAACCAGAAATGACCAAACGCGGGAGAAAACTGTTAAGAACGCGAAGACTCACGAGAAGGGAGAAGCTACCTAGACGCGACCTACCTAGCCGAGCGCTCGAGACTAACTGAAGAACTCTGTTCCCCCCCCTAGCATGGCGGACCGACGCAGCGTCACAGAGTGGCGCGTGCGTATCCTACGGGCCCACCGGCCGATAGCGCCACCCTACGGACAAACCCTACAACATCTCGAGGCCCGGGCGGCCTGCGAGATTCGAGCGCGAACAACTCCATATTTATTATCAGCAGCCTTGAAGACTCCTAAAAAATGTACCTATTCCCTGCAAATCAAATCGACTCTTCAAAAAGTAGCCGTTCATATTAAGTCCGCCATTTTGTTTTTGGAAATTCTGACTTCGGATTTGTATTCAGCAACCCCAAAACCCTCGAGTACAGACTTTCACTCGAATCGAACAGGGTTTTGAAGAAATTTTTCACCGTTCTCGATACGCCATTTTGTTTTTGGAAATTCTTACTTGAAATTGGTACTTGAAAGCAGAAGGTCGTGAGCGCCATTTGGATTTTTTTATTTTTCATGATTTTATCAAATGTCTGTACAAACTCGTGAAACGCAAAGATAAATCGAAATCGACGTCGTTTCGAAAAATTCGATAAAAGAAATCGCAGTTAAAAGCAGAAAGTCGTATCTGCACAACTGACGACCTTTTGCACTTACATTTTTCGATCTCGTAATTTCAATTGATCTATCACGTTTTGGCCGTTTTCAGAGCGAATGGCGTGAAAAAAAAATTATACGCCTTTTTGCCACCAAAATCGCGTTTTTGGCGCTTACGACCTTATGCCATTAGACACGCGATATTTAACAGCACACTTAACATTTTGTAGCACGTATGTTCTGCAGGTGGTAAGATTCATTGAATCGTTAAAAACAAAAACTATGCGTACGTCATCACGATATAGATAAAATGTATTCTTTGAATGTTATGCTCTTTGTTTGGAACCATTTTATTCTCTACATTTTATGCTACACGGAATGTTCAAACCATTTTCAACATGTCAGGTTCTACTCGATTCGTCAAGTATTGTCATGATATTCTGATTTTTGTTTCAGGAATCGAAATATTATTGACGATTGCCAGAATGGACCGTAAGTTAAAGATACAGAGATTTTCGAAAATGACAGATATTCACTTGTTCTTCGAATTTAGCTCAAGCGAGTCGAGCACCGCGGATTGACGACTTCAGGAGGTTGGGGACTAATATCACAACGTAGAGAATCGCTTCAAATTTTTGTGAGGTATTCATCGATGTGGAATACAATTTGTTGTCAAGTTTCAATTAATTCGTCACTCTCGTTTCCGAGTAATCATTAATCAAAGTTACGTTCTTATACAGGGGCGCTTATGGCGGTACGTGACGAGTATCGTGAAAAAACGTCGTTTATCGTTTGAACGCAGGGGCGAAAACGTAGAGATCTCTATAAAAAAACATCTACATGTTCAATGATACTTTTGAGAAGATTCTCGTGAAAAATGAAGTATCCTTGCCAGCTTCGTTTGCGAACCATAGTGAAAGACATGGAGCGTTTTGTAGGGATATTAACCTAGAATCCTCGAACGAAGTCGCATAAAATATATTTTTGTGACTAAAAATCGGAAAATACAGTACAGTTGATGTTGACGAACGTAATTAAACGACAAGTGATGCATATTACATCAAGATTTCATCAAAAGTCTTCTTTTCGAAGTAAATTTTGTTTTTCGTTGCTCTCAAATGAGGTTGAGAACCACCAACCGGGCCCGTGTATAAGCATAGGCTTACCCCTGTCACAGCACGCCCCGCGAGCGGGGTATCCAACCTCCTTAATTACAGTCCTCTTTACTCAAATTTCAGATGAACTGGCAGATTTCAGACTCAAACTGGCATCACATGCGGCTGATATTACACTGATGTGCCAGGGTAAGTTCAAAACAATGTCACCCAATGAAGATATTCAAGTCGTAGTTACTAAGACATGCGTCAAATATTGACAAAGTACAATAGTGTCATTGATGTACCTATTTTATTTTGCAGAAGGCGGTACCGAGATGAACGCCGCAGACGCTAGTAAGTGATGAGTGGATACACTTACTTGATCAATTTATACGTCTTCAAAACGCTCGAATTATCTTTGTCTCCGTATTCTGAAAAATCATTCGGTTTGATATTCAGGACCTCTCTGTTTCTACTTCAGATACTTTGATGGATGCCGGAGGCTATCTCACAACCGCTGTAACTTCTATCCGAGATGGTAGCGGGCGTGAGTTGAAGACGACTTTTACCCTTTGAAAATGTGTTTGTGATCTACTGTTCGCT
>JAEUYN010002453.1:0-133305 GCA_018257835.1 Euura lappo | reverse complement strand
GATGTGAAACTTTATCTTAACTCACAGTGCTATCCCTATGCTAGCATGAATCTCGATATTACCAACAATCAATATTCCATTCTCTATGATATGTACACCAACTTTCAACCGGCGTATTATGACAAGGAACCCGAACCTCTGCTCTCGCGGAGTACATTTTTAACCAAAGCACCGCTCGTGGCCATAGATTGCTCGAGGCAGAACGAATCGTTGAAAAGCGGCCCGGTGGATATTCGTTTGGAATTTGAAACTAGTGCCAGCATGCCCCCAAATACTTCGGCTTACTGCCTGATTATACACGATCGCATCGTCGACTACAACCCGATCAGCGGTGTTGTGAGAAAATTAGTTTAAGTTAATATTAATTAGAGTGTAATAATGTGTGTGGATCAATAAAATGTATTCAATATATATATGATTAATAATTTTTTATTCACCCCTCTCCATTACATTTTATAAACTTACTTCAATACAACTATTAGACATTTTTAGGCTGACGCTTTATCGCAAAATTCAAATCTATCAAACTCCCCGCCGAGATAGTGGAGCTGTAGGCGTTTCTCTGCAATTGCATCACTCATGGCAGCCAGTTGGTCAAGGTTCTGCTCGAGAACTTTGGCGATTCTCTTGGGAAGAAATACCGTGAATTTCCACTCTATCGCCACCAGGATGCTCGAGCCGAATTTGGATTTGACGCTTTTGATACCCGTCACATCGTACTTCTTGTTCACCTCCAACTCCGACATCTTTTTTGTTGGTAGAAAGTCGCTCAGGCAGCCGGCATGATTGATTCCCCCGAAGTCCATCGCTTCAGACTGAAAAAACCAATAATGAACATATTGTTTCGATAATACCAAATTCAAGAGAAAAGCAGTGAAAGTCTACCTTTTCCGAAAAGAACTCGCATTTGTTGAAAGAGCCGCCAAGATAGTTCAACTGGAGATCCTTCTGTTTCGCCGCATCACTCATCATCGTCAACTGAGCAGGATTCGCCTCCAGATACTTTGCAATCCTGTTTGGCAGGAAAACGGTGAATTCATCATCGATGGCTGCCAAGATCCCTGCACCGAATTTTGTGATCATTGGTTTGAGAGCTGTAATGCTATACTTCTTGCCGATCTCGAGTTCGGCCATCTTTTTAGTCATCGGATAGTCATCCAGACGAGTGGTTTGGTTAAGCATCGTTAAATCCATTGTCTGTCGAAAAAAAAAAGTATGAAATTTCATTTAACACAAAAATGAATCAACATAATCAATGATATATGAATTCATGAACCTTTTGCTGAAGATCTGCAGCCAAGTGCTTCAGAGGAATCGAGTCACAACGTCTCGTATTCGAAGAACTTTTCAGTGGAGATTCTTAGCGTGTAGCTCTGGAGAAATCGTTGGATCAGAGACACAGCGCTGATGCACTCGACCCGAAGTCAAAAAAACTTGTGTGATGGTTGCTCGAGGGAGCTCCCGATTTTATACATCGTGGATCGGGTGTGGGGGGTGAGAAAATATCACCTCCCTTTGACTCAAGCCGCATGCAGGTGTGTAAATTAGCTATTGGAAAAATCCTTTGATATCACCGTGGGAAAGGAAATCAGAGACAAAACCTTTGATCCCCGCCGCATGTGTGAGGAAAAAATTCTTGGAAACAAAACCTTTGATATTTGCCGCCGCATGTGTGGGGAAAAAAATTCACGCAAACAAAACCTTTGATCTTTGTCGCCGCATGTGTGGGGAAAAAAAATTCACCCAAAATTCTTGGAAACAAAACCTTTGATCTTTGCCGCCGCATGTGTGGGGAAAAAAAATTCACCCAAAATTCTTGGAAACAAAACCTTTGATCTTTGCCGCCGCCCGCGTGGGAAATACATTTTCCCGAAAAAACCTTGGAAACAATACCTCTGATCTTAGCCGCCCGCGTGGGAAATACATTTTCCCGAAAAAACCTTGGAAACAATACCTCTGATCTTAGCCGCCCGCGTGGGAAATAAATTATCCAAAAGAGCCGGGCAAAGCAGGCGCCCTCTACGGGGGTGGGACCCGACACCATCTAGCGGTGAAACAGGCAGCCTCTACAGGGTATCGGTGAAGTAGGCGCCCTCTACCAGTGAAACAGACGCCATACAATTAGGCACGCCATCTGGGGAATGAACAATTGGGGGCGCCATCTCTCGGGGAAATTAGGGACGCCATCTGTTGGGTAACCCGCCCACTGTCGGTAAATAGAACCATCGGTCGGTAACAGTGGGGCACCGTGGTAACTTACCCACGGTCGGTAAGTAGCACGGATGCGAACCCTCGGTCGGTAACATGTCGGTAACGGGATCTGTATCTAGAACCCCCACATCCCTTCTACTGCGGGCTCACAGCGCCGTGGCCGTGGGGGCGCGTACTTTTCAGTGCGGCGGGCTTCTGTCTCGTTGTTCTCGGCCCCGCAATCAGTTTCGTTTTTAACGTCCACCGCTTGGGACGCATCACAGTCACCAGACTATTGCAACTGTCACGTTTATTTTTTCCCATTATTTTAACAATCGGAAAAAATTTTATTGAGTGAAAATATAATCGAGTGACGAAATTAACAACAGACAGGTAAGTCAATAGCAAAATTTTGAAGGTTGATTTTTAATCCTACAGAATAAAATAGAACCGCTTGTTATAATTGTACCCATGTAAGGTTTGAGCCTAACAATGTTTTTGTAACATATTTTTATACTCCTTTATTGGGAAAAATATCATTGCTAACTCTTCTATAATGTTCAAAGTATGTTTCCTTTTTTTTCTACTCTTTTTTTTGTTGTAATCTGAAACGTAGTTTTTATGCACCACGTTTTTGAAAATCTCCAATGAGTCATTATTCGTCTTGACAACCGCGGGACTTCCCAGAAGCCAAAAGTCTGACGTTGTCAGGATGAAACACCCCATGCGAACTCAATTCTACTACTGCTTGCTTTAGTATGATCTGATATTTGTAATCATTGGTTGACAGTGATTTCTGTAAATTGGCCGTCCTCGTCACAGTAAGGCCAGCTGATCCTGCACGCATGCACTATGAAGGCTATTGGAATCGTTATCCTCTTGATCACGTAAGTCATCAACCCTTTTCCATGGCTTGCACTGTCACGTCAACACCTATGAACACATTCTACATTCTCATTCGATATTCTCTATCACGAGTGCACGGGTGGACCGGGAAAATTTTTGAAATAGTACTGATATCCTTCGATGAAAGTGCATAACGTAGGTCATCGATAAGGAATATGCAGAAGCTCCCGTGAAATTGAATGACGAAAAACATTTCTTGGCACTATTTACAATTCTAAACAATAGTTTTATCAGTTAACTGAGCGTGCACACTAAATTTCAATCCAAAATATTGAAAATTGTAGAAGTTATTCAAGTTTGAAATGTTAAGATTGATGACGAAACGAGTTATTTGTGTGCCACGCCACGATCGTATTCACAGACTTTTTTATTCATTTCTCGTGTTGGACTAGCCTAGAGTTTTTTCAAATATTCAAAATTGTACGAGTTATTCTACTTCACAGCAGATGGTATAAAAATCAATAACTCCTGTAACAATGTTCAATATCTGTCAATGAAATTTGATGTGTATGTTTAGTATACGAAAACACGATCAGAAAATGTGAGAAGGAGCTACATAAATGTTGTATCCCAGCCCATAATTATCACTGAATAGTTTATTACATTAACGATAATACGTATACGGGCAATTTCACCAATTATCAACCGATGTTTGGGCCCGAAAAAATCGATTTGCCTCAATTTTTGTCCTCGCATTCTGTGAACCAAGATTGGTAGATTCACCAAGTTTCAGCCAAATAGGACGTACCGTTCACGAGGAATACGATATTCAATTTTCAGGACAAAATTTTTTAACGCTTTTTTGACGTACTTCCAACGTCACAATAAAAATGCGAAAAAATACGTTTTCTATGTGAAAAACTCTCAGTTTTTCGAATTAATTTTTTATTTTTCACTCATTTTTCATGAACATTTTCATGAACATTTTTTTCAAACACAAAAGTGGCACGAAAATCCCATTTTCGCATCACTGCCGAGAGGTTAATCGTATCTCACATGCGACCACGTAGCCGTCCCACTCTGAAAATTTGGGTTTCTTACTAAAAAAATCTCAGCTTTCGGAATAAAAATTCAAACGAATAATAAAACATTGAGCACAAGGAGAAATCGCTGTTTTTCTTCAAAAAACGTGTTTTTAAGTTGGTTTTAGCAGAGTTAGTGCAAAATAAAAAATGAATTCGAAAAGCTGCGAGTTTTTCACATAGAATACGTATTTTGTCGAATTTTTATTGTGACGTTGGAAGGACGGCAAAAATGCGTTAAAAAATTTTGTCCTACAAATTGAATATCGTATTCCTCGTGAACGGTAGGTCCTATTTGGCTGAAACTTCGTGAATCTACCAATCTTGGTTCACAAAATGCGAGGAAAAAAATTGAGGCAAATCGATTTTTTCGGGCCCAAACATTGGTTGATAATTGGTGAAATTGCCCGTTATACACAGAAAAAAGGTTCTCAGAGCGAATTATTACATTGTAGCGTTGGCGAGCTATAGATGCGGGCTGATTACTGAGTAACCGAACTTTAGTCAGGTATTAATTAACGCAGTGCTCATCCCGCAAACAAGACGCTTATAGCTCGGATACCCGTATGCCTTCGTTATCGGCTCTATATCTGAGAGAGGTTTCGTTCAAACATCTTCGTATGCTCAACAGAAAAAAATGAACAACTTCTTGTATTCACGTAGATATGTGACTCTCCGTTGGCTTTACCTTAGGCTCGCCTTCGGCTCGCCGGTAAAACCAACGGCTCGTACGAAAAACATAACCTCGCCCGAAAACAGTGACTTTACGGGCATGCCACATAATATACTATTTTACACGTGTAATCCATGGTATATTTTTGGTCTCGATGTCCGCGTGCCCGATCTAATTTTCACCTCTCAAAAATTTCCTAACATCCACATTTTTATGACAAAATGCTGTTGAAAAAGTCCCATAGTACAGCAGATATTATGTACCTCAAACTCTGTATTCATCGTAAGAGCTGGCAGCAGCGCAAGGATAAGAGATTGGTTTCACACACGAGAGGTTCCCGGATCGAATCTCCGTGAAGTCACTTTTCTTCAATTTTTAATCGTCTTTCATTAATAACGATTTTTTATTAATAATAATACATTATTATGTTAAAAACAACATTTTGTTGACATTTTAAGAATAAATATTATCGCGGACAGTGATCAAAAATTGATGGTATAATACACGTATATTTCCCGTATAAGTAATGCGTATCGAAAAATTGGTATAATAGGCGGACTTCGTACCTAAAACTTTACGGTATAATATACGAGTATTTTCCTTTGGCACATGCCTTGACTTAAGTCAGATAGGCGATAGCCATTAGGAGAAGAAGAAGAAGAAGAAGAAGAGTATTTTCCATAGATTCGATGTAACTCGTTTATTACCAACGTTTTCTTAACGTGTCAATCATCAACCACTGTGTGTTTATTGGGACTTGATCTCGTCGCGGCTTTTATGCCTCCTATGCATCTAATGTTTTCTAAGATCCTCGAATTGCATAAGTATCGTGATTACTTCATAATCAAGGTCAGTAATATCCCCGGAATACCAAATTCCGAAACTGGAGGGACCGCGACCGTGAGGGAATGAGGAACGGGCGTCCTTCCTACTGTGATGTCAATGCATACATGCATATATCGTTGTATATCATATACAGATGTCGCCGCCACCGCCGTGTCACGATCCCCCCCCCCCCGTGCACTCTCCAGCGGACCCCGCCGTATACATATATATTGCCCGGAATCCCCTTCCCCCACCCTCCCCTGGCACCTTCCCTGGCCTCTACCCTCAGCCACCCTCTCCCGGCCCCATGACCCCTTGTCCTCTTCCTTATTCTCTCAGCCTCTCCCCTCTCCCCGTTACTCCTCCTCTGCTCCCTTGGCAACACCGCTCCACAAAGGAAGGGGTCGAGCCTTCAGGCTGGAACACAGTAAACGCCGTGTGCCGTAAGCTGGATCACCTACAGGCTGTAAGGTCGCCCACACGCGTACGTGATTGGTCCGCGCTCTGTGTGAGTGACGGGTCCGCTGCCGTAACGCCTGTAGGTGATCCGGCACGGGTTGACTGTGTTCCAGGCTTTTAGGCTCCTTCGGTGCTTCGCCGCTCCCTCCATTACCCCTTTTCTCGCTCCCTCGCCCCTACGTTCTGTTGCCTACTCTCCCTTTCTCTCTTTCCTCGCCGAACCCTTCTCCTTCCCCCCCCCCCCGCCCCCCCCGCTTTCGTATCTACACTCACCTGCACCAAGCCTCGCCCAGAACCCGCTCAGGTGCAACAACTTATTGCATTCACGTAGATCGAACTTGATATCGTCTCGGTTTTTATACCTCCGGCAGTTTGGCTCGTCGTCTAATTCTTGAGCATATTCTGCAAAATGATTGCAGACTTGTGACCGGCTGCTGCCGTACGTCAGAAAGCGGTGGGCGTGAGCGTAAGGAAGGCAGCTTCAATGACTCGTCACCGCATATTGGAATTCCGAGTCTGAATGGAACTATAAACACGAAGGATCTAGAAGAAGAGACCGTGTTTACCAAAATTTCAGCCTACAACGGTACTTTCATCATCCTCGCGTTTGTATCCGTTACGATTTTGACAGGCTGCTACCTCTGGTGCAGATGCAAGGTGAGTTACGTGTTTGAATGATATTCACGTAGTGACTCACCACTTCATCCTAGTTCACTTTGCCGATTGACTGCACTGTCTTGTTTAATGAGAAGCTAGTCCGCGTCTTTTTTGTGCTTGTGGCCTGCACCGTAGCGGATTAACAATCCTGGATTTTGATAACCCAAAGATTAATATGCACCCAATTTATCCTTCAGTGACGTTCGTATCTCCCGGGTGGTAAAGGTTCTGTGCTACACGCATAAGTTTTACATTTGAAATGTTTTTAACAAATTGTTCCATACCTGCATGGATTTTCATAGACCACAACAATTGTTCTACACACGCCAGTTCTGCAAAACCGATTTGTAAAAAATTGTGCAAAACATTTTTAAGCACTTTTTTCAGTCATACTGATTTTTTACAGTAAAAAAAATGTCTTTAAATTTGTGAAAAGAATTGTGTCGAAAAGAAATAGGGTCCACAAAATTTCGTAGAATATTCCAATAGCTCACATTCAATCTCATCTTTTTCATCAACACCTTAACTTACAATGAATTTCCAACATCTCTAATTCATGAAATTAAATCCAACAGGAGGATTCACATCTACTATGGCCGCGTAATGACTCGAGTAGAAGTGGAAGACAACCTGGTCATTCTCAACGGACGTATTATGAAAGCTCATCGGACGAAGTTCACAATATTGATAATAATAACAATAACAATGATGATAGAAATGACAATAACAACAATAATGATAATAATAACAACAACTAACACCACAATAACAATAACAATAACATTTTTTTCAACACCTCTTTTTAATATTGTAAGAATTTAAAAAAAAAAAAAATGTTTCGCAAAAATTTCACCGAAGTCTCCCCTTGAATAGCGTGAGACCTTTCCTGTTTCGTAATACCATTGCAATAGGATACCACGAGATAGGGAAGGTGAAAAAGATATTAAAGATATAGTATTCAAGATTTAGTATATTAGATAATTACGCTTATGCATCTTATCAACTACTAGGGGCTTCGCCCCTGTGCGCTTCGCGCCTCAAAAATTGGTTCCACGGCTTCTCATTCCCTTGGGAGTCGAATTTGAGGAAATGCTCAAACTACTTTCTAGGTATTTCAATAAGCAATTATTTGACGCAAAGACGAAGTCGATATCTTATCGGACTGAGGAGATATCCATGAATACACGAAAACACGTTTTAACCCCTTTTCATCCTCTTAGGGAACGAATGTCGAAAAATCGCTTCTCAGTGGGTGGTTACGTCGCAGGGGGAACATGTTGCTCAAATTTCAAGTTTCTAGGTCAAGGGGTTTGCACTGGGCGTTGATGCCACTTGTTCCTTTATATATATAGATAGATAGATAGATTGAAAGATTGAATAGGCTAAGAAAGTTTTATATACTAGGAGGTAATTGCTGTCACAGATAGGGAGACGTGGATACTTGATATTGAGGTGAAATCTTCAGATTCAAACAAACTGAGTTTATTCGGTTTACTGGTACTTACGATTGTATTGACTTTACAACGTTGTTGAAAATTGTTTGGAAACGGAATTCCGACTTTTTTGATGATAGAAATAAATTTACAATGACTAGTAGACCTCTTCGAGATTAGACTTGGTTGAATCAACTAGGATCAATTGATGTTGAATCAACATCAATTATTATTTATCTTTCACGAGACTGAGTGAATTGAAACCCGATGTGTTCCGTATGGTACCTGGGATGTACTGAATTATTTTAATGAAATTAATGTTGACGATAATATTGAAAGACTCGTCAGAAATTAATAATAATAATAATAATAATAATAATAGTAATAATAATAATAATGATATTATATCAATAATGTAAATAATGTCCTCGACAGGATAAAATACTATTTAGATAATTTATTTCCGATATTATTTATGCAAATTATGAAGCATACAAAAATGTATTAAAAAAAACTGTTATAAACAAAGGCTACCTTTTTTTACCAACAATATTATAATGTTTAGTAAAATTGATAGAGAAACGAATTGACGAGAAAAAACGCCGTAGGTATTTTATCGTAGAACAAATTCCAATGTTGTATGAATTGTTGTTGAGTGAATGTGCATTTTAATCCACAATTTTAGTGGAACATTAACTAAATTTGATCACAAAATCAAAAAACTTGCCAAATATTATCCAAGAAAATTATATGTGACATTTACGTTATACCCAATCATTAAGCAGCCCGTTTAAGCCAAAAGCTCATCGCAGAGTGCGATTTAGCTCTATTTTATACATCACTTGTAAGTTTTCTACCATCTGTTTGATCCATTACCACCATTCATACCTTTCTTATAATTATAATAATTTTTTACTGCCTCGATTGCCCATTGCTTTGTGTGGTGCGCAGGCTATGGCATGAAAATAAATTACATACAAACATTCCATCCCCGGAAATATTTTCAAATATTTTATTTTTGCATGCACAACCCTCCTTTCCGTGTGTTTTTCAGAAATTTGCTCAATCCTGTTTTTGACGTTGCAGATTTACAAAGCAGTCCGACCTCCAATCATGGTGCCTGAAAATTTGTAGTCGAATCCACATTCGAAAAGTAACTACTCTGAGAGCTAAAGCACAAGTAGACACTAACGTTCGCTATTTTTGGTATCTTGCGAATAGTAAATATTCTAATTTCCAATTTTCGGTGCAGAATCTAATGTCAAAACGCATTATCAGTGACGAAAAGTGACTACGAAGATTGACATCCGGCAAGAAGGGGTCAAATACCGGATCCTTTCGGTCTACTGTTGATTTCAGCATTGCGCTAGTTTCTGACCCTTAGATTCACGAGAGACACAACGTCCTTAGACAGATAATCTGAGAAAAGATTATTATTATTTATGATTTATTATTAAATTATAGATTAAAAACATCGCTCCTTGCCTATCAATTTATTTAAGGAGGCAATAAACAATTTATTTAAGGAGGTTCATCAGTGAATGCGTTAGTTCACGGATTGATTGAAAATTTGTGTACGGGTTCCTTTGAACGAAATACAATTGCTGAAATAATTTCAAATTTTTTGACCAGCCCGTTTACGAGAAAAAAATTGGTAAAGTCGGCTCCTTATACATGGGTCCTTATGGAGGCACTGCGCAAAATGGTATTCAAAGCATTGAAATTGATAGTTGTGGCTTTACGAGCTTAACAAAAAACTATCCAACATAAGAAGCAAACATTTTTGAATGAGTCACCGAAGCTTGAGTCAGATTGACCGAAAGCTTTTCGAATACTGAATCAAAATACAAGCCGGAGCGTCAGCTTGTCGGCTGTGCGGGGCATGGTGCGGCTGGCGGGGAAGGCCGACAGCGGCCGAAACCGATCCCCTCTGTTCCCCGCAGCTGAGGCACTGACGAACCTCCTTAATGAAACCCATCATCGCCGATCAGATGTCAATTTCCTTGATTTAAAAGAGAGTAACGTCTTCTGGGATCCTTCTAATGTCAGAAACCGGCGCGTTTACCTCGTACTATGATGCTAATGTGTCTGTGATTCCAATGTTTTTAATTAATAAAAAAGTGTAGAGGTTCTTACCCACAAGACCAGAGTCTTAGAAATACGGTGATTATAATACCACTGCAGTCCACTCTGAACTCTGTTCGCCTCCTAGAAATAACTTGGGTCCGAAAATTTCTAACGAATAGAATAAGGAGTTTAAGGAAAAAAGAAGCAACAAGTGTATGTAGAGCATTGGTCAAAGCCACAGGTCGGGCAACGGACGTGGTGGGGTAGCCCCGTTAGAGGAGTCACGAGTATTTACATTTTTAGCCACTACGGGCCACTGCTATCGAGGATGTGCGACAAGGATAGAGAAGCCTCTATCTGTCTCTCTTGCTTTTCTCAACGAAGCGCATGCGCCGCTGTGCACCTGCTCCCATGATCGTGCCCAAGATCTTTTGGATCGTGAATGTACTGATAAAGAGTGTATTTGGTACATGTTGCAGCTTGCAACTTTTGGTTTAAAAAAAAAAAAAAAAAAAAATGTAATTGATACTTATAACGATAGAGATACGAAATTACGGAAAAATAATGTCTGTTCCCAAAGTAAACGAATATTCCTTTTGCATGTATTATTTGTTTATTATATATTTGTTATTATATTTATTGCAGTAAATCAGGAACGCTAATTACCTTTTATTACCCGTTTCCCTTAAATAATTACTTTCTTATTCCGAGTTTCTGAGGATAATAAAAAGAGGAAGAAAAAAAGATTGTGCGTAGAATGATTAATAAACTGTAGCTTTTATTGGTTTGTGAGCTTCGCTAGTTTTTTCTTGACCACAAATTTTTTTTTTAATTTCAAATTTTCTTGATGTGTATTTTGCCTCATTCTTAACCGGATATAGTATGTGATTGCATACGATAAGATATCTGAAGCGTGTTTCGTACAGGGAAATGTAAATTCATAGGTGGTCATGAATTCTTCCATGGTACGGGTAAAAACATCTGCTAAAGATGCATGTTTGGCGAAACAGGTTTCAAGATAACGAATTAACTTAAAAAATTGTGTATTTGCGTGAATCAGCCCACCTCTGGATTTCAAATCAACTAGTTGTGACACTGAAGACGTGCAAGGTGATTCTGATCGCACGGCTTGTACACAAGTAGCGCAAGAATTATATAACTTCAATACTTGCTTGCACAAGTAACCTGCGTAGAAATAATGTAAGTGTTGAGAAGTAGTTTGATTAGTACCATTGGTGCCCCTTTATGTTACCAGAAACTCAGCATCTACAATCTCGAAGCATAAAAATGGCATGCAATAAATTGATGTATATAGCCAATGCATGGTAGACAATGTTAGTACGCATATATATCTAAGTGTTAGTGTATCTACATTGCAGAGTGTCATAAGAATTATGATAAGAACCTGTCACGTAATAGATAACGCAGTCTATGACTGGAGCGAGAGCATAATTGTGATCGTACTCTATAACATCGTCAGCTTCCCAATCATTATGCCGCAAACAGTGATCTAATTTTTGTTGTATCTCTCGTCGATACTCAGCAAGTTTCGATTTAGGTTTGTCGCCGTAGACTGACTTCAACTCTTGTAGCGAAATTAGAATGGGAGAACCCTCTTCGGAAATGGTGCAATTTCCAGATTTAGGAGGCTTAATTACACTGTAGATGGATAGGATTTTGTACAGCTGCAGGAATGTAGGAGTGCTGGGATGGTCATTACAGCCCGCGGCTTGCCGGATAGTGCCAAAGAATTTCTGTAAGACCAAATCCATAGCGACTAAATACATACAGTGAGATCAATTCTGTAGAAACAGTAGACGCAAAGATTCAGGTTCAAAGTTGCGCCAGTGCTAAGTCATCGGTAGAATCGAGGTATGACTATGTGACATTTAAAAACAGTTTAGGGTTCACCGAAGTTAAGATGAGCTCCAAATACCTCTAAATTATCTTGGTTAACCTTTCCAGACAATAAATATTGAAAATCAAATTTTTCAATGAGGTATTGACACAAATCCATCGTTGACTGGAGAGATATCCGCAGTCCATTTGCCGTCGAAGGGGTTAAAAACTCATCGACCGTTATGTCGCCCTTCCGCAGAGCAGCTTCCCAATTATTCAATGAGTGAAGTGATTTCTGCAATATCTGAAAATACCAAGTAGAAAGAACAGCCTATTGGTCACGAGGAAACTTTTTAAAACTGAAATAGGACAATATAGTATGTCAGGTATGGACCTTGAAATCCTCCGACTGTGGAGTCAGTCCCTGGTTTGGAGATTTACGATTTAATGCATCAAACATCTCGTTCATCCACGTGCAAAATTTCACAGTTTCTTCACACCCGGCAAAGGCTGGGTATTTGTGCGACAGGTAAAATTCCAGCCCTTTTGCTACAGAGTCACTAAAAATCTATAAATTTAAACAAAACAAAAATTATTGATATTATGAACTCATACCAATAACTCACAATCAGCTAGTGGCGAGCATTACCTGAGTCGCAAGTCGAACACGCATTTTTGCGGTACTATCTAATACGACGTGCCTGTTCGTAATTTTTGGACATACCCTGGCATTTCCTACCAACTTCGTATCAGCATCGTACAAAGCCTCGAAGTATTTCCAACAGATGTGAGTATTTGACGATTTCATCTACAGAAATGTTACATTTTTTTCACTATTTTTATTCATGCCTTCTCATAATCATGGCGGGTGTGCTTTCGCTATATTCCCAAAACCAAAGCAAACTTACCATGATTATGAATTTTTTTTTCAATTTTTGTCCAGTACATTACGGTACTAACAATGAAAACTCACCCGCAAATGTTTCTTGTACAGCCTGTTTCGAATACACTTGATTACATGGGGCACATCGGAAAAGACAAAAACTCTTCTTTCATCATCCAGAGGATGAGAGAACCAGGTTTTTGTGTTCTCCATTTCACCTGAGACACCCAATAGAGACCACATTTTGTTGTTCGTTGATGCGCCATCGCCAATGACTCCGTGAACCTTCGCTCCATTGTTCTCGAGGAACAAAATCGCCTTGAGTACCAGTTTTGAAAGTTCATCGCCCTTTACAGGGTTTTTGGAAGCAAACACGGCAATAGGTTGAGTGTATGAATCCGCGAGGGGTTGGAACATGAGGACGAGACCATGAGTTGCCTGATCGTCAATGCTTGTAGATTGCGGACCATCTTCGCCAAAGTCAGTCAAGCCAACGTACGTCAAGTTCTTTGAGCAAACTGTCACAGATTGTCTTAAGTTTATCTCGTCCAATAACAGGACACCGTGTCTCTGTAGAGGGGTTCTCGCATCAAAATGCTTCTTCAGCAATTTTCCAAATTGTTCGTCAAACCCACATTTAGTATTGACGAGCGAGAAATAACTGCGAATTGTTCTTTGGCAAGGCAGTGGCAAAACGTTATTTTTACGGAGAAATTCGTAATACCCCGAAGATCTTATATTCATTAGCATACACAACATAATCCATTCTTCCGTATAGCGTCGATTATTAGTTCTTTCTTTAGATGCAGCCGCTATTATTTCAGTGAGTGCTGCTTTTTGAGAAGGTGGAACTTTTAAACTGGAGCACCTTTCCTCTAATGTTTCGGCACGAATACCCGCTAATTCATTTTCTTTTTCTTGTAAAGACTGCCGCAATAACTGCATGCGCCTCTTGGCGCGATTTTTCAAACGGTTTTCTTTTTTGATTTTTTTTCGTTGCGCGAGCAGTTTATTTTGATCGATCGGATTGAAAGCTTTCCTCATTCGAATTAGCGGACGATTTTTTTTCAACATCGATTCACTTTTCAATACAAGTTTTCTCATCTTTATGCAGCCTGTGCATCGTTTATGCTTTGACACCAACGTACAATCTTTGGCGTGCCAACGATCAACATAATCTTTAAATGCACTATCGGTGGAAAAATGAAGCACATTCACAGCTCCGATCCCAACACAAACGTTCAGATTTTTAAATCTTTCCAAAATGTTCGGCAACAAAGTGAGTTGGCTCAGAACGGAATCAAGCTTACATCCCAAGCAATGTACAATGCGTCCATGAACAAAGTACCGGAGTAATCCGCCAGCCGCAAGCACGACAGTTTTTTCTACCACTGGTACTTCAATTCCACTTTCTCGCTTTGTCACAAACTTCATGAATACTATACTCTGTCCTCTTTCTGTCATTCTTTTTTGGACAATCCACGGTTTGGGTATGCGGATAAAAGACTGTCCAGCATCCTCCTTACTTGTGGCCACTTTGATGCCGGAGACAGGTCCAGATGCTGATGCACATTCGTGTGAATTGGCCACGACTGCAGCAACTTCGGATATTAGTAAAATCTCGAACCCCACCGACTCGTTCCGTGCAACAATATCTGGCTGAACGGATTCTTGTGGCATACCAGCCACCTCATTTGCTACATCGTGTGTCGAAGTTTCTGTAGCAATAAGTGATCCTTGTCCCAGGACATCCGCATCTTGTACACTTGCGTCATCAGTTCCATCGTTTAGAGTACAATCCATGACGTTTAAATCTGTGTGAACATCATTGCATTGTATATTACGGGGTGTGGAAACAAATGTTACATGTATTATGAGTTGGAGCATCTGCATACAAAATCCACATATAGACATTTACCAGAGACTTCTCGTGGCGGTGGTAGTGCTTCGAGAACTTCGTTTATCGGTTCATCGTTGATGGTATGACTGAGTGATTGCTGGATCTCCTCGTCATCCTCGAATATCGACGGCACAGCAGACTCGTCGAGTTTGGGATGCATGTATGGGACCTGAAATCAATATACAAGTACATTATATTGAAGTCAGTGCTATGAATCAGGTTTAATGTTGAAATTTGTGTTCATTGCTTGACAAAGTACAAAACCCATGAAAGGTGGATTAAACTTACTTGAATAATCAACCGACCATTCGCATCGTATTTCTTCCAGTGCCTTAAAATAAACTGTCTCTCGAAGTGTTTTTCACAGACAAACTGAGACTGTTTCAGTCCTGGAATAACCGCTAACCATTTCTCATATCGTTTGACATCTATTGGCACTCGAAAAACTGAACGTTTATCGTTCGATAATCGGTACCTGGTGTTACACTTGGGTACCGCGCACGGCTTAGTCATTTCGACGAATTTTTGAAAAACATACTCGAAAGATTCACATTTCTGCAATAATACCACGGAGTAATATTAAGGTTATGTTTTTACGTGGCGCGAAATAATCAAATGCAAAGGGGGAAGGGGGGGCACGATCCCTCGATAGCAGCGACGCATGTGGCGGCGAGCAGAAAGAAAAACGGTGCCTGTAACGGAGACTCCTAGCATCACAGCGATGGGTACCCCGTTGCCCGACCTGTGTATACGACCGGACAGAGATACCGTCGAATGGCCTTCCGCCGCGCTGGTACAGTGATGCGCACAGCGACGACTTCAGACAGTGATAAATTGGGCCGAATATAATACGCGTTCCCGTAAAACTGATGCGGACGTCTCGATTATTTGATCATTCGAAAGGGGAACGAGTATCCTTTGTTCTGCTGTTTTTTATACTTTTACATAGAGTGTGAACCTGCATGACCTCTTCACACGAATGTGAAGTGTGGGAGATAAGAAAATAAAATAAAAAAACTAGGACAGCTAGACGACACACCTAACAATGAGTTTTAATGTGCTAGAGAGGCATTACGAAGTCTTCCACAACTGGAACGTAACCGAATCCGAACTTGATTTTGAATCGAAATACACAACGATTAGTTCAGCACATAGTCCTTGAATGATTATTCATAACTTTCATTGTGTACGTATATTCTCTTGTACCATCCTTCTTTTGCTATTTATCAAAGCTGGAGTGTAACTAGCCCTCTACCCTGTCAAACGATACTACAGTATTTTGGACGTGATTATCACCCTGTCACCAAGAATCGTTACGAGATAGCTCTGCTCCTGAAAAAGTGTGATTCATAACACGTAACATCGACGCTATTCCATGAACGAGATTCGTTTTTCATTTTCTTGTCTAACTATCGCTTCATCGCAGGTCCCAATGATCATGTAACGAACTCATGCAAGCAATCTTTTCAACCACGGACTCACGAACCGTGTTGCAAGCCCAAGGTCACAGTGGCAACAGTGCAGAGTGCTCCTGGTTTCTATGTTTTTTCCGCACAATTTTCGCCGCTCACTGTCAGTTCAACATCATAACGTCCCGTGCACGAACTCGATTACGCGTCGCATGTGGGCGTTGCATGTACAAACCCTAGAAGAAGAAAAGTGATGACATTATGATTTTTCATCGATCGTTATAGATTTCTCCCGCTAGAGTATTATGACTTCTATAACGTTTCACATTCTCATAGATCATCTTTCGCAACGTGTCGACCCACCATGAACGAACAAACCATGTCTTTCCGCCCTCGAGCATGTTCATTAGTAGATGAACCAATACAGAGCCAACAATGGAACGTGATTGATGTTCGTTCTCGGGGGGCTTAGCCACATCCAATGAGATCCACTCACGCTCAGGACGATTTCGTATCTATGATCGCTATCAGATGTCTGTAGTGAAGCCAGCGGGATCAGAAGGCGGTTCTTGTCAGCAACCAATGAGATTCTACAGCATGACTATTATCAACGTTAGACGTTCTTTCCAAAGATTAACGTGCTACATATGAGCAACAAAACTGAAGCTTCCACTTCATTCGAGCACCGCAAAATGTATTATCCACGATTATTTTTCCCTTTCGTGAAACTGCAGTCGTTGGACAATTATTTTGATTTCATTAAAAAAAAAAAATCATTGATAAACTTCTGAAAGCGAGAACAACACAATTCTATCGGTACAATTATTTCGCTTATGTAAATGAATCGCATCAACTACTTCCGTTACGATTACTTGCATATTTATAAACAAGGTGACGGTCTGATTCACGATAATGTGTGCAGCAATGTAGCGTGGTTGGCGGGAAGGCGCGCATAAAATTACGTCACGTTCACTGAACTGACCTTATCAAACGGATAAGAGCAAAAGATACACTGCTCGTAGGGCTGTTATGGTCTAAAATGCTAGTTCAATTTTGACACCATCAAGAGGTTATCATTGACCCCAGAACCCTGTCGTTGGGTCATTTGTGCACGTCGCAAATGTGTAAAAAGTACGATTCTCGTCAAATTGGGCAAAAAGCAGGAAGATCGCGAGATTTTCATTATTTAGATGAGAATGCAAAGAAGACCTATTGATCTTTCCAGATTTTTCCGTACGCTATAACGTGGTCAAATAAGCGACCCATGTTCAGGGCTTACGGGTGCTGAAAACAACCACGTTTGAGACACAATGAGTTTATCACAGTGGGCGCTAGACATTTTTGTACCTTAGATATCACGTCCAGTGAAGAAGGCTAATTCGTTTGAAGAGGTGAAATCGGAAATAAGAGTTCGTTCTTGCGAAACCGCGATGTGATTGACCTACATGAACTAAGGAACCTGCAGAGGCGTCGGGGTGGCGCGGGCAGAGGAGGTACTAACTTTACAAAGTTTATTGTACATCGTTATAGGTATCACACATCGCATTCGAGTTTGAATTATAATGTATATGGTTTTGAGGACGAGTCCGCCTCCCTCCGCCCCACCACGCGGTCCCCCTCCGTACACCTCCGAAAAGGCAGCCGAACGGTACTCCTCGGTGGTTTCTCGGCCATTTCGCTCCGAGACGTGATCGCGAACGTCCACTTACGGTTGAATTTTAATTGTTATCTAAATATTGACCACTGACCGAAGTCCGTCGAGTACTGTGAAGAACTTCACACTTTCGTCTTCCTGAAGTCACGCTTTCATAATTCTGCACACATACTGGAGTTCAATTAAGCGCAGGAATTTGACAGAAATAGGTGAGTTTAATTCAGCAAAGTATTAAAAAGACTGATTGACCCAGTGGTAGTTTTTCGTTTTCAAAGTACAAGTTTTGAATTTCAGTATTCAAATTTAAATCGCGGGCGGTGTGCGCGGTTTGAGTCCAGTTTTTGAGAAAAAAAAAAACGGTGATCACGATGTCTCGGCACCCGTCAATCCGATTAGCTCCAAATTCAGAAAACAGTCTTATTTCATTGTTGATTAAGCTTCTATGGGACGGATTTTAGATGCAATCATTCTTTCTCTTTCAAACGAACGAATAGACTAGTCAAGGTCCTAAAACAAGCGAATAAAAATCAGAGAAATGTGTAACTCAGCCCAATTAGAGTTTATTTCGAATTGGATTATAGATTTTTTTTTGCGAATCTGTGGACTCATTGATTGTTGTTTTGAGGTGGGGTGGCGTCAGATCGGAGTCTCTTGTAGTTGTAGTTGTCATAATGACATTTGTAGATACGGCATGCTGATAAAATAGCTGATAAGTTAGTGATAAAGATAAGTGGATTAACTGGTGGCTGCGTCAATCAGTATGATCGTAATAACAGTCTTGTCCCAGACTTCAAACCGACAACATGTATGTACCTATAAACTTGTTGATCAAACATTTAGCTTCGAATATATTTCACGTATCTCACCCTATTTATTTGTTACGCGGAGGAGCTCTGAAGTTACAATATTTCGATAAAACCAATAATTGAAGAACTATAATAAATACTAGAGATTTTTATCTATAGAGATTTTAGATACATATATATTTTGTAAAAATACAAAAATGTATACACGCAAACTTATAGCATTTCACGATTCATATAACATGTTAACATTCCATCTCATGAAAATCCATGATTATTTCTGTAGTTCTATACGTTTGAAATATGTTCCACGATTTTCTGTCTTGAAACCAGGTTGGAAGATATCAATCATGCACTAGGCATTTGAAAATCATGTGAAATTCAAAACCGCGGAGCTCCCCAGAAGTGTGACAACTATGTGCAATACGAGGACTCTATACTACCCATTGCTTGTTTTTGTATGATCTAATATAATTATAATCATTGATTGGCAGTCAATTCTGTGGATTCATCGGTATCGCTGTCTCAGTAGCTGTGGTCCCACGAACGAACAATAATGAAGATCACTCCATCCATTATCCTTTGGATGCTGTAAGTCGTCACTCCGATCCCATAGCTTTAGTGTCTGTAATACTGTCACATATTATATGCACACCTACAATCATCAATATTCTCCAACGCATGTTCACTAGTTAATGAGAAAAGTTCTCGAATCAATACCGATATCATTCTAAACGCCAGAATTCTAAACAGTTTGCTGTCTCAGTGAAAATGGTAGCCTTTTGTCTGTATATTTTTCAGAACCGCATTTTTTCTTGTCTCTGCCTTCATATCTATAGCGCAAAGACACACATCACTCAATAACAGTTTTTCACATGCCCTCATGTCTTCACCTACTGTAAAAATGATTTCAGATTGTGTCTCACATGTTTTCAAGTCGTGGATGGGCCGGATCGGGGCAGCTACAATAATTTATCAACGCGGGAATCGTCCACTGAAAAAACAAATAAAAATTCTACGTTTATTGAGAGATTGGAAAATTTGAACAAAACCAACGCTACCATATCCGAATATGGAAAAGGAAATACGAACAGAAACACGGCGCCGGATCTAAAGGTGTCAGACTATCTCAGTTATTGGACTATTTTAACCATTGTTCTTGTACCAGTTTTGATTCTAATCGGTTACATAGCTCTGATTCGTTTTAAGCTCATTTAATGTACATCTCTGGATACAACGTGCAGGATGAATTTCTAAATACTGTCTGAAGTTGGCTAGAATCGAGAAACAAGCTTCTAGACACGTTCTGAACGATCCCAACTCGGTGACAGATCATGTGATCGACTGGTGTCAACTTCAGACTGGTTATTGACTATCACAATATAGTCAATAACAAGTAACTATGAGAAATAACTCTTGGTCTGCGAATATCTTAAGAAGGCATTCAACGAATACATTCGCCCGGAAAGGAGGGTTGAGGGCAGTGGTGGGGTCTAAAATCCTCCGAAAAAGCGAACGTGTTTGTTTAATGGCCCCTAACCTAACCTAATCTAGAATAGTCTTTTTTAACACTGAAATTTGTTGAAAAAGAAAATGAGTGATCTCTGTCACCTATTCCGACAGAGTTTCATTATTACATATTCCATAATAAAGTTGTTTGCTTCATGAAAGGTGTCCTGTGTTATATTTTATGAATCATCCCATCATCACGCACAAAGTGAGATGCATGCTCAATCCATGAATGATCATCACGGTCCACCTGAGGAACTTGAAAAAATACACTAAACTTCTTTAGAACGTTATAACAGTATACGTGAGTCATTCCACGTCACACCGAACGGCTTTCCACTAGTTCTCTGATTTTTAAATAATTTTTTATACAGGTTCTTGGGAACAAATGAATCGGTCAAAGAATTTTCATTTTATTTTTACCTTTCCTAGTTTAGAAGTTACAGGGCGTTGACATTTCGCGAAAACGAGAAACCATCGAAAACACGCCCTCCTTCAACTACTCATAACTTCGGTTCTACTCAACCTACAGACTTTCACAAAAACGCATTTTGTAGTTCTTGAATGACACTTTCACGAAATATTTATTCCATTTCACGATAATTGACTATTTTATTTGTTATAAACAATTATAATATTCAAACGTGGTTTTCGAAAAAATAGTCTCTTTTTAAAATTCCTAAAAAAATATCAGCGTATTCCTTGATCGATTCTCTACAAAATCCTGAAATGATAGACTGGAGGATTGATAAGAACTGTGTCAAAACAGCGATTGATTTATAGGTGACGGCGCGCGCTGGCGCTATAAATCGACACGACCTGTGACGCGGCGTAATAGGCAAATGGAGAGTAAGTGCGATTTTATCACATATTATAGGTATGCCGTCTACTACGTATTCGGGTACGTGAGCAATCAAATTAAATACGGAAAATTTGTGGTTGTTGTTAAAACAATATAACTTGAATGAGTAAAACTAAAAGGTAAAAATAGCTCTCTTATCTCGAAAGCTGCCTCGGATTCCCAGATAACAAAACGTCTGCACAGTGCGCGCATCGCGTACACACGCGTGCGATTTAAACCATACGGCATGCGTTCAGGGGATGATACAGATGCGTCCACATTTCCCGAGTAGAAATTTGATAGAGCTAGCCTGATGTGCTATCAGGCCCTGATTGAGCTTTGTTCAGGCGGTCCTGAGTAAGACAAACCTGCTGTGGTCCTGAGTAGGGTCCCATCAGGTATCCCTAACAGGGGCACTCCTGATATGGCCCTGGTCAGGAGGCATTCAGGCCACACTTACCAAGGTTTGCCTGCTGGGCCCCTGGTCAGAATGCTATCAGGCAACACTAGCCAAGGTTTGCCTGCTGGGCCCCTGATCCGGATGCTATCAGGTAACACTTGCCAAGGATTGCCTGTTGGGCCCCTGATTAGGATGCTATCAGGCAACACTTGCCAAGGATTGCCTGTTGGGCCCCTGATCCGGATGCTATCAGGCAACACTTGCCAAGGTTTGCCTGTTGGGCCCCTGATCAGGATGCTATCAGGTATCACTTACCAAGGTATGCCTGTTGGGCCCCTGGACAGGAGCTGACAGGCATCCCTTCCCGAGGTGTGCCTGATTGGTCCATGATTAGGCAACAATTACCGAGGTTTACCTGTTGGACCCTTGGTCAGATTGGCTTCTAGAATACATGATACTAGAAAGTGCAGCGCGCCTGTTGCGTCCCTGTTCAGCTTGGTATCAAGCATCCCCTACTGAGGCAAGCCTGTATAGCCGCCAGCAAGGTTGGCGCCAGGCATCCCTTACTCAGGCATGCCTGCCACGCCCCGGATCAGGGACGGGATTCTGTAACTTTTAGCGATATCGTTAACTCCGGTTGCCATGGTAAATCAACAAAATATTAACGTTAATAACAGAATATTTTGTTGATTTACCATGGCAACCGGAGTTAACGATATCGCTAAAAGTTACAGAATCCCGTCCCAGGTCTTTATCAGGCTGTCTTTATTACGGGTTTCATGCCACAGTGTGAAATGTGTGATTCATTAAGAATCAACCATTATTTGGTACACTTTTAACCTGCCGGAAGCACGCAGGATAATCATTTAGATAAATATATTCGAAGCTCTTATTATTAGTAGATCAAAGTTTTCACAATATCTAATAAGTAGTTTGGCGTAGTAGGTAGGGCGTGCGATTAGTAATGCGAGCGAGCGATAGGTCCAGGATCGAAACCCGGTTAGGTCGAAACAATGCGAAGTTTTTCTGAAGTGAAATTGCGTTCTAGCGTTGGTATGCGGCCGAGTATGAGTGGTTCAGCTCACTCAACCCATAAAATTTTTATTTAATCTTTATTTTTGTAGCATCGGATGATACAAACACAAATCCACAAATATGATCAGGGCTTGATCAGGGCTTGATCAGGGCTTGATCAGGAAGCTTGATCAGGAAGCTTGATCGGGGCCTGATCAACAAACCTAATCAGGGCCTGGCTGTAAAATACTGATCAGGGCCTGGCAATCAAACCTACACTCAGCCTGATCAGGTAATTCTAGAACGTTACGTTACATTACTGATCAGGGCCTGACCAGGCAGCCTAATAAGCACCTGATCAGGTGGTAAGGTTTGCTTGATCATGCCCTGATTGTGGCCTGACCGAAATTTCTACTCGGGTTGATGTACATAACGCACGCACGTCGTGTTGCCGCACGCGTGCGAGTATCATGCGATGCACGTTATGCGACCGTAATCAGGGTTTAAAAATATTGTTATTACCAAAATAATATTTAGCGTCTTAATGCAATTCTATATAAATAATTTCGAAACAATTCTATGGAACGATTCTATGGAAATAATATCGAAATTTCATGACGCTTAAGTAATTTCTCTGAATAAATGATGTATTTTTATTGAAGATGACCGTTGATTGCGTTTTTATTATTTTTTTTCGAACCGAGCATCGTTTTTGGCGTTTTACTCTCGAACCAACAACAAAATCAAATTTTACCAAGACAAAGTTTCTTCTTTTTTTTTTTTTGTTTTCGAGTCCCTGATTTAACAAAAACATCAACGTTTTTAAAAATTGACGCCTCGAAAACATAAGTATACCAAGTTTCCCGTTCCGTCAATTCTCTTATAAAATAGCTCCTCTGGTAAGAATTAGGGACCTCGCAGCGGACGTTCGAATCACGTGCGGAACGGGAAGAACACGAGCCATTGGAGCTCGTGAAGTACTGAAGGGCGGAACATCGCGTAGGGAATGGTGATGAAGGGAACGAAGAGAGTGAGGGGACGCAGTACAATTACGGGCAGGACGTATCAGAGGCCGAATCAAGTCGAGAGAGAAGAGAGAGGGAGAAGATCATGGTGTAAGTATGGGAAAGGAAATGGTGCGGTGGAATTCTGGGAGATGTTGACGAAGACAGTGAAAGGAGGATGGAAATCGGAAGCACTTGAAGGAAGCCATCAGAGAAAAGACGGGAAACAAGTCATGATCTGAGTCTATTAATGTTCGAAACAATCTAGATTCGATTATCCACTCGGAATCCGAAGGGAATCATTATTGCGGTTTCTGGTGGTTTCCCTCGTGTTTGGGTTTCCTGAATTTCAAATGGAGGTGAAGAAGGTGAAGAGGATAAAGAAAATGAAGACGATGAATCTAAAAACATTAAGCGAATCTCAACGAATTCCAACAATCCCCAACGATGTGCACCGATTGCCAGCGATTTCCGGCGATTCTTTTCAGACTACCTGCACCTTTCAACCATTTTCGCTGATCCCTGAACTCACTCGGCTGCGTTCGAGTGTCACAGGAGTGAATATAAGTTTAAAAGAATGGCAAAAACGATAAACTGTTAAGCCGCGGTATGACGCGGAGGCAAGTTGATGTCGTCACTATCGAGGTCATCATTTTACACACGGGTATGACTCACTCTATAGTAACCTTGGTCGGCCGTTGAGGGAATCCATTCATGATATTGAACGTTGCGTAATATACATGCGTTTGTTTGAGAATGTTCAGTGGTCATTTTCGTCTGTGTGTTATATCCACAAACAAGGTATGGTAGCTGTAAAAACACACCGTTTGGGGAGAATCAAGCACTGTCAAGAAATAAAAAACGCTTCAGGTCTTCTAGTACACGAAATTCCGCAAACGATAAAACAATCCTTTATCAAACTCAAGACAGCAAATTGAAGGCTTTGACTAGGTCGTTGACAAAATTGAAAAGTGAAAACTGTGGTATGAGTAGTTACGTTCTGTTCACAGTCACCAAGAAACGTATAAAAATTTGGCAACACGGCGCTTGCATCGTGGTTACTGAATAAATATAAAAATAGCAATAAATAAAAACTCCATGTAGATGGGCTCCATGCAATGAGCAGCAGAAAGAAAGAAGGAGAGGAATGTCCGAGAGGCACCGCAAGACGCTAAACCGCGGCATAACCATATCGAACGTGAAAGTGGAAGTCGTTTTACTCTCTATGTCCTTCTCTGACCGGGACTAGACCAGCTTAGATGGGTATCGCCAATATTCGATTTTTGATATTCCTTCGTATTTCCGCGAAAATATGAAAGTACCTACGATCAGGAAAATTAAAATCGGTTGACAGTAGACTGTCCACCCATCTGACTGTTCGTTGTATAAATTGAAACAATTCATCTCGTATACGGGGACTTGGCTTCAGTTTGGCGGTACGCGTCGTGGTCTCCCGGGAAAAAATGGTTTAGATCTAAGTCGCATCTCCAGAGATCTAATTTGGATCTAAGTAGATCTAAATTTTGGAAAATCGTAGATCTACCTAGATTTACCTAAATATCCGAGGATCTTCGTAGATCTACGTAGCTTCGAATCGATCTAATGTCATGTTCGATTGCTCATGCTTGTTAGATCTATGTATATCCACCCAGATTTCGTTAGATATACTTTTAGATGTAGGTAGATCTGCGATGAGTAGATGGAATAATCGCGGCAAAACGTTGTTGTACTTTTATCTAACTGCTTGTATAGTAAAGTTCGGTTCGGGCTAGTTCCAGGTCTTTTTCTGCTCTGATCGGAGCTAATCGACCTCCAGTGCTATATTTGTGTTTTTGGTACTCTTCAGTTTATGTGTACCTCGTGGGTGTTGTTGGTACTCTTTAGTGTATATGTACTGCGCGCCGTTCCCTATAGTCGAAACGCATTCGCCCCCCACTCCCGTTCTCATGTGAAAATAAGCCTGGGAGGGAGAGAGCGTATGCGATCTCGACTGGACCTACAATTTTTATACGGTGGGTTCCGAACCACCGGAGTCGCAGAATTGAGCACTTGAAAACTTTTATCATACGAAACGGTGAGCAAATCCCTGCTGGATACTCAAACGTCTCGTTCATATAGCGTAGCTGATTGGTCATTATAAACAGTTTCCTCAACATAATCTCGAAGAATCTGAAAGAATACAAAAAAAATAAGTGAAGTCTCGAAAATCTCGACGAGACTCTCGTCTCATATCGAGACAATGTGAGACTAGACTTTCCTCATCTCGTATCGGCGGCGTCATCACCAAAAGGTACGCTACAAGCCCTACGCTAGCATGAGCAATCCGCGGCATAGTTAGTATGATCATACGTACATCAGTATACGTATATCAGTGGCCGCGCGGGTCGCGCCACATACCCCGCGGCGATGCGCCGAATTCACTCATTCACTCACCTCGGCCTCGGCGGTGGTTCAGTCGCTTTTCAGACGTGGATCGTGGAGTACAATTACCCCGGTATAAACAATTGACAATAGTCCGTTAAGTGATCTGACGAACTCTTAATTTTCGAGCGAATTTTTTTTATTTTCATTTTCATTTTCATTTTCGACTTCGTAAAATCTTCGTTTTCGGTTTTCGGAGGAGCTTTACAACAAAAGGTAAGTTCAATTTACAATTAGAGTAAAGTTACGGAGCGACTGCTGGACAGAGTGATAGATCTTCGATTCTAAAAGACACATTACGATTTTTATGCTGACCAACAACAAAAAATCGGTGACGTAGTATCTCAATTGTGGGTGGTGAACATTAACAAGATATACTTCCTCGACAATTTCGATTTTCGAACGTGAAATAACGTAATTGAAATGACGTGGAATAACGACGAAAAGCCGATTGTGAGATAGAAAGAAACAAGCTGGTTTGGGCTGACTATGAGCCAGCCTTTGAACTTTCCGTCATTTATTTTGTTTCCATTTAGGTATTTTAAGTTTTGCGAATCTGATCTCAGATTCTTGATCCGTTGTTAAAAACAACCTTCGAGTAGCAATTTTCATTAAAATCCGAATGTTTTAGTTGTTCTGTAGCACATTGAATACGCCAAATTGACATTTTACAAAACTGGCTTCAGGTTCGTGATCAGCGATCGCAAAAACCATGCGACACCAAATTCCATTCGAATCCGTTAATCCGTTCTCAAGATTTCATCATTTTTATTCTATTTTTCGTTATTTAAATAATTCGAAAAGTACCCAACCGATCAACGCCAAAACATGATCAGTTCAAGTTTAGGAAAGCCACGTCGATAAACCCATCCCATTGATAAACCTTAACGCAATTGCTGTAGATTTAACTCCAAAAAGAGTGCTGTCCAAATAATTACTACCGAAGATGTAAAAATACATCTTTTTTTGCGTGTACGCGCGTTTGTACTAACATACGCGCGTATGTACTAACTTGTGGTGGAGTGTGTGCGGGTAGTAGCTTCCTACAACTTCGTGTTATCCTTTAGTGCAGACAAAAAAAAGATAACGTGTCACTAACGTACGTCGGGTATGGGTTTCGCGTCTAGAGACTGGTGATTTCAATTGCGATTACCCCAAGTTTGGAACTGACGGTTTCATTAAAGTTGGACAGAGATTCAGATAGTTTGCGTGTAATTGTCAATTTCTGTCTTGTGTTTCGAATGGCAATCCGTAGAGCCAATGGCGGAAAAATAGTAGTATTTGAGCCTCATCGAGTTCGTAGATTTCAAACGCACAAATTTTTGTAGACCTTGGCGCCTGCCCAATGATAAGCTGTCGTTGTCACGCTGGGGTAAAATTATTCATTGTCTGCTATCGAGACTCTTTACAAGTCTGCCTCTCAGAAAATCAAGATTGCTACTCGTTCTACAATGTTTGAAATATGTTTCACCATTTTCTTCGCTGAAATTAGTTTGAAAGTTTTCATGCACCAGTCGTTGAAAATTATGAGGGTCAATTCGACATTCGACCCAGCGTAAAAACCGCGGGACTACCCAGAAGTGTGACAATAACTCTGTACATGTAAACCTAATTACAACATACGTATTGCTTGTTTATGTATTACTTAATAGTTTTACTCATTGATTGGCAGTAGATTCCGTTGATTGATCGATCATCGCAGTAGCAGTACTTTCAAGCACGCATCATGAAGATCACCGGATCCACTGCCCTGTTCATTTTGTAAGTTTCATGGCTTGTGAACCGTTCTGTATCTGTGAGACTGTAACATGAACACTTGGTCTACCGAAAATGGTATAGCCTTTTTTGCGTACATTTTCTAGAACCAAACTTCATCGGGTTTTGGCCTGTTCATCCACCGCACACGAAAACAAATCATTACACTACTTAATGACTGTTTAGCTAAGTTTCGAACGTAATTTACAAAATAATTTCAGGCTCTGCTTTTCCTGCTTTCCACTTTTAAGCGATGAAGGTGGACAATGCTTCAACGATTTGACATCGCGGGAATCGTTTAATGACCAAACACAGCTAAACCCCGCGTGGCCGACGTCGATTGGCAAACCAAAAAATAATTTGAATCCGACTAAGGTTGGGCTATCCGAAAATGAAAAAGGAAAGGCAACATATCCGTCGACGGAAGAAATGGTCAGTCATTTCATCACCTGTGTTTTTTTATTGGTTCTTATTGCGACCGGTTACATACTTAGGAGTAAATTGCAGGTAACTCAATTTTTCGGGTCATACAAATTTTCTTTGATAGTAATTTCTTGGAACTCGATACTTTGTGAAATTGAGGCTGACTCAGAGAATGTTAACTGATTGTGATTCAATATAATCAAGAGAGCAAATGTCACATTTGGTGGATTGGATGTGAAGGAGTCTTCGAAATGTTGAAATCTGAAGGTTCGACCGTAGATTTGTAGCTAGGAAAGTAATTGAAAACCATTAACAATCAAGATTAACGATCACTCCAAAATTGTTCATCACAATTTTTTTCACGTCATTTCTTATCCAGACAATTTTTTTCAGACACGTTTGTCTATTATTTTTAGCTCAATTCAACTCACGTACTCATAATTTTCCACAATACGAAACAAGCGTAATTTCGAAGTTTTATCCGAGTGGAAAATCAACAGATCGTAATCTAATCAAAAAAAAATCTAATCTATAAAATCGAATGTATAACAGGAGGATGCACATCTACTATGGCCGCGTGGTGGGTCACGTAGGGAAGGAAGACAACCTGGTTATCCTCAGCGGATGTATATGCTTAAGACTTGTTCGACGAAACTACCGATATGAATAATAATAACAATAACGGTCATTATGATTTCCATGACGCATTGTAAGCTTTTGACTAGTGCTATGTATACCTGGATTGTTCTGACCTGTTGTGTCCTCATCCTTTTTATCTACCTCGACTCTGTCTGTGCCAGAGCTCACATATTTTTATATATTGTATGTTTCGACATTGTAGGACGAAATACTAGCCGGTTTCACTGAAATCCGTTGATCCGTTCTCAAGATATCGTCGTTTTTGTTGTGTTTTTTTGGAATTTTGTTATTTAAATAGTTCGAAAAGTACTAGTGTAGTATTTATACTTATAAAAGTATCAGTGTTTGACGTTTCGGTAAGACTTCGATAAATTCCGACTTGTCAATTGCTATTATTGTTAGGTTAGCTTATCTTAGGTTAGGTTATATGAAAAAAGCTATCATAAGATAAGAAAAAGAATACATAACGTTAAGTCGATCATAAAACAGAAAAATTGACGAAAAAAAAGAAGTTGTGAATTTCGATTCTCAATTTTATTCAGGAATCAATTAATCTTATTAACAAAATCGAAAAAAAAATTCTCAATTTTTTGTAACGATGTTTTTGACGAATAAAAACTTGTTGACAGACTGTATCGTATCGAATATTCAAACCCTCATCCAGCATCAACTTGAATATCTTCTAAAACATGTTTTGTTCTTTTTTCTCACGTTGATCGTATGACTCGATATCAAAAGCGGTAATAACAAAAGCAGTGGACACTCAATTATTAACACTAAACGGCAGCGTGTGAGTAACTAAAAACCGAAATGTCTGAAGCAAAAATCCAAGAGTGTTTGAGGCTGACCGTCGCAACTCGTAACGGGTTAACGTGCCGGTCGCGGTTGCCGGTTATACGTAACGTCTAGCAAAGTAACGACCGTGAACAGAACGGCGTGTGTGACTCGTGTCAACAGTGCCGGGGTGGGGAGGCCCGGAATTATCTTCACCGGCCACCGCACTCAGCACTTCCCTTTCAGCAGTCCTCGAGTACGGAACTCTTGCGGCGGTTGCTGACGATGAACGGTGATTACTTGCTCCATTGCGTGAGCCGCATCAATAACTGACACTAAGATAACTGAGCTGAATGTAGTTTTAACAGCTAAAGAATTGATTGAAAGAACATAATCTCGTAAAATACGTTCATTTTTATGACTCACGCGGCATTCACCTCGGCGAACGGTGGTTTATCGTCGAGATTCTATCCTACAATCTTGAAAATACAGTTGAAACACCACTACAGTCCACCCTGAACTCCAGTATAGCCTTTTAGGAATGACTGGTTCGAACATTTTCGGCGAGTGGATCAAGAAACGATACCAGTGGCGAAGAAAGAGAGCAACAAGGGGACATAGAGAGAGAACGTCGAACGGCCTTGTGCTGGCAGCTCGGCTCGCACAGCGATGCGCATAGTTAACACTCCACAACTGCAACGGTTCCGTGAAATTGATCCGATTGATCTCGATCATTCTGCTATTCAAGAGAGGAAGAAGAGTAGTGTTTCCGTTGACTCGAATAAAATTCCTCAGACGAGTGTCGAGCCCGGGGAACATAAATAAAAGAAAAAAAAAATGAAAAACAACAACGTCGACAGCTCTCATCAACCCACGTCGCGATGAGTTCGACTGATGTTTTAACACGTATTATCGATTTTATATCATCATTAACCTGATTAAATTTTTGTTCTATTTTTTCGATCTTAGTACATAACGAACCATGTTCAGGCTACGGGTCATTGGTCACAGTGTACATGATAGTACACCAGTGCACAGGACTCGTGGTGTCTTTATTCTTTCCGCATAATTAGTTGTTTTTATTCACTGGTCGCGCGTCAGTCTATCGCGTATGAGTTGATCATTCCCCACCGTATGAAAACTTGACTGTGTGTCGCGTCGTCGCGGTGCAAGTGGATGTGTGCGTGCTACAGTTTATGTTAGCCTCGAATAAGGTCGATCTCTAATTCTTTTTTTTTTTTTTTGCTTCTTACACGTATCACAGACGGCGGTAACCGTGAGTAGGTATGTATATATCTATGGAATTTTATTTTTTTTCTCAATTGTTCATCCATTCACACTGCGAACCAACTTGTAGAGTGTGACTCCCGGTTTTTTTTTCACGATTTCCTGTCCGCCGTACAGTATCAATCTATTTTTTATTCTACGTGAACTTCGTGCTTTCCAGACATGATTCTAAGTAGCGATTTTTAGTGATTTAATTTCACACTTGCCTTAAGATTTATTGTTGTCGGGGTGCTGCAGGAGGCACTGGTCCGTTTCGAGCTTTTCTGGATTCTATACTCGCAGCCAAATATGAGATTCAGTAACAATTATTCTATGATTTTCTATCTAAGATCGTTATCTGATATCGATAATGAGGACAGTGGGATCAGAAGGCGGTTTTTGTGAGCAACCAATGAGATGATACAGCATGAATATTATCAACGTTTCATCGACAAATGACGGATCATTCGAATCACATCCCACCGTTTGTTCGACTCTGTCTATGAGCAATAATACCCCAAATTCCACTTCATTTGAGCATTGAAAAATATATTACTTATCAACGATTATTTTTCCGAATTGTAGGACAGTCATTGGACAATTATTCTGATTTCAAGAGAGGAGATTTGAAAAAAAACAAATTATTCGTCAACTTCTGAAAGTGAGAACGATAAAAATCTGCCGACCAAATCACTTGGCTTGTGTAGATAAATCTCATTAGCCACTATCGTTACGCCTACTTAAATATTTACAGACAATTGCTGACTATAATATCTGCGATAAGATAGCCATAGCGCGTCATTTGTCGTCACTCGCGTCGCGGCACCGCACCGATCGGAGTCGCCCAGTAGCTCACTCACGTCTCGTTCTCGGAATCACCGAATTCCTCACACGGATGAGAGCGAAAAGTAGACCGCTCGTTCGCTCAGTATACGTAGAAACGACTTGTTGTAATTTAAGGTAGTTCTGGAGTTTTTCGAACAACTTACGATTCGCCTGAAATTTCAGTATAGTGTAAAAACAACCTTCACGAATCGATTCCTCGATTTTTAATTCAATCCACTACTTAGTTTGTGAGATAATCGAAATTGAAGATCGGTTGTTTCGTACGCGGCGCCTATACCTAACACGTGAACCGATACGACTTTGTTTACATTTTTCATTATGGACGCTAAACGGAACTTACAATTTTCAAATAAAACTACTTGTGTATGCAGTACTAGTGTGGGATGAATTAAAAAAAAAATGGCAATTTTCCACTACTTAGTTTTGGAGATATCGACTCACGAAAAATAATAATTCTACTCGACACGGAACCGAGACACACTCTCTGTCTCGCTTAGTTGCACTGTGTTCGCTGCGACGGAGCGATGGGCGCGCGGTAACTGTGTGTACGGGACCTATCCATGCATGAGGTTGATAGTGTAGGACGGACACACTGTACAAGCTTTGTCAAGAGTTCTTAACCGACGGCATGATATAACCATCGGGTTTTACTCTGCGCTGCGGTCGAAACTTTTGGCTGATACGTGTACCTCCAGAACTACCTTAATGTCCGCAGAATATGGTCGGCCGGATCAAAAGACGATTACGACACTTTGTTCTTTATCACATTTTTGTTTACCAAAGTAAAAAAGCACGGCGTCAAACACAGAACATGACGAAGTGAGAACAGAGGTAACAACCTGATACAAAAGAAGAAAAAAAAATAGGTAGTAGAAGTGGAAACGGTGAAATAAGGAACTTTCAACCATGAACTATACATCGTCTATGTCATAGACGATAATAATAATAATTACAATACTAGTCATAATAATAGACAGATTATTTCATTTCTAAAAGCATAAAGGTACATTTTTCACCACATAGGAAAACAATGGTCGTCATGCCATCCGCGAGTGCTTTCGAAATTCTAACGTTCAGACGATTGTGTTACCCGCGGCTCAACTCTCCGAATCACTTTGGTGACTCAGTCGGAAGTATTTGTTTCTCAGTCTCACGTTAGATAGTTATCCATTCAACTGTTAGAGCTACGATTATTAATTCCGACGTGCCTTCATGCAGACCGCGTATAATAGGTCAACTCTGAAAACGCATTCCTATAAAATAACCTCGTCAAATGCTTCGAAATTTTCACAGTTAATGTGTCTATCTCAGAGCAAGTCTTCCCCCACTTGTCAAATAATTCTCGAGCAATCGAATTCACGTATGAATCACCTCGAAAGCGCGCGAGATCAGAGAGCCAGATAGTGGAATGGCAATGATGGCGGCGGCGGTGGCAGCGGAGGACAAACGCACCGGCGCGGACGCGGCGGTGGCAGCGGAGGGCAAACGCACCGGCGCGGACGCGGCGGTGGCAGCGGAGGGCAAACGCACCGGCGCGGACGCGGCGTCGCTCACCGACGCACAGTGGTTCAGAACTACTCAAAACGCGCGCATAATGTTGAAACGGTGATATCTCCGGAACTAGACGTGCTACAGGAATATAAAAAAGTGGTAATTAAAGCTATGAGTCCAAGCTTGAATTTGGGACTTTGAATCAGTTGATGTGATACTTCGTTATATCCTTCCGAATGTGTAATGAAAGTTCGACAATAAATTAAACTTTCATTTTGAATTCAATCAATGAATAATCACGTACATATATACATATATTATTGAATTCATTATTTTATTATTTAAATTTATTATTTTATTATTAAACTATTAAATATATATATATATATATATATATATACATATACATATATGTATATAAATTTTGAAAAAAAAGTTCATAAATAGAATGAAATATATAAAAACCTATTTACAAATTTCATGTTAAAACCAAAAAATATATTTGTTATCGCGTTTCATTTTTGTCTGTGTTTAACTTTTGTCGATTTCGTCTTACTCATCTCCTTCTTCATCGCTCAGTTCATCAACATCTTCATCTTCTTCTTCCTCTTCTGTCGTCGATCGCAATGATCAGGTAGTGTTATAATTGATAATCAACGATGAACAAAGTTGAACTATTGCACTACTGCGATCAACTTTTCATCAATTGGGACTTCAAAACCTCAATTAAGTTCGATACGGCAGCTAAAATAGGTAAATATTATTCAATCAATTTTTATAAAACGCGTACGTGCCAATTGCAATCAGTCGAGTAATATATGCGTTTGTACGTCAACAATTAGTTGTAAAACAATTGACTGTAAAAATTCGACGACACTTCTCCAAACCTTTTTTATTCTGTAGAAAATAATCATCTGGTTGCCTGTTGGAAGATATATGTCACTCGAGAAGTGTTAAAAAAAAGGTTTATGGACTATCGCTTGTTATCGTTACTGAATAACCGGAAGGATAGAAAGAAATCAGTAGAAACTCGATGTAGATGGATAACGAGAGAAGAAGAGGCATCCTGAAACACCAATCGGCGGCGTTCCTATCTCTCTAATCGTGAGTGATAAATTATAATCGAGTGGACCCGCAACGCAAACACTATCCACCAAACTATAGCCTATACATACACGTTCTCCGTCACGGTTTTAATCACGAAAGGAAAACGAGTTCTCAGACGGGTATCTTGCGCGGTATGCGAAATAAAAAATAAACATGACAGCTTAACGTCCGCGCCACGTAAATCAATTAGTATTCGCTTTCGACTGTTATGCTGCGTTTTATAACACTCAAGTATCATTCATGCCATTGGATTAATCTGATCAATTCATTGTTCTCCCTATTTCTTCGCGTATTTTCGCAAAAAAACATGCAAATGCGTTCAGAAAAATTTGAATTGAAATATCGATCACTTAACGGTATGAGGTCGTAAATACTGGCGGGTACGCCCTTGAAAAAAAGATCCCCAATTTTCACAAACTTTCGGGGTATTACTTTATTATGCGTTTCGAAGCGGTTTCTGGAGCATTCGGATCGCGATGAGAAACAATAAAACAAAAAAGGCGAATGTGACCATATACCGTTATTGGAAATCAGAGTAGGTACATCAGCACTATTCAATAGATTGATAAACGACCGCATCTGTGGTTATATTTAATTATTTTTGAAACATTAGTCATGATTTTCCAGTCTATTCATATGAGTCGATTTTGATTTATATACACGGTGTCCTATTTAATTCAGATGGCAAATCCGAATATCCAGATCGTCATCGATCCCGTCGAGTCAAAGATGGTGTGTTTCAAATGCAAACAGATCATCTTTGATGATCTTTGTATCATCTTTCATCGGGAAAGTAATATACACTGAGAGAAAAATTTCGTTGGATTGACTAAATGTAGTGGTTACGGGCGGCGAAATGAATATTTAGTTGTGTCCATTTAATCGCAGTTAGTCGAAAAAAATGTTTGTTTGATCCAACAGATTTTTAAAAAATGTTGTTCGATGAACATATATTCAATTACCACAAATGAATATTCATTTCGCCACCCGTAACCGCTACATTTCGTCAATCCAACGAATTTTTTTTCTCAGTGTACCAGAAAAGGTGGGATCGGAAATGACGAGTCATCCAGAGAAAAGTCATCCAGACGAAAATTATTATAACGATTGGGGATACATTAAACGACAGGGGAATACACGTATTGTCTACTTTGATTAAGAATAGCAATTGAAACAAGTATGTAATGATACAATTACGCAAATCTGTATAAGCTTAAAATCTTCGTATAAACATATGGTTCATCAAACTATGTACAATGAAAGTGTGAAACTGAAAGACATTACTATAACTGCACGTAATGCGAGAGATATATCCGTAATGAATAACGTTGAAAAACAAATCACAGTTACAAACTTGAACTATAATACGATACGAAGCTTGATGTGAGCTATAATTAGCGCGGCTGGTTTACAGCGAGGGCGAGCGAGCGCGTAAAGTGAGATAGCAATGCAAGTAGCTATAGCTACTTAAAATCGGAAGCGTCAAGGTCAGTGAGTTCTTAACACACTATTGTTCTGCATTACACGTTACGTTCAAGTCGGGATGGACATACATTCGCAGGTTTCAATGTATGAGTTATGTTGACCGTAAGTCAATGTATGAGTTATGTTGACCGAAGTAAATTATGATTATGTATATATGACCGTGGCTGCAATAAACTTAAGATAAATAACAGATGAAATAAAATAAATAAAAAAATGAACAGTTTTTATTTATTAAATTCACAGGCTTGTTCTAGATGAAAAACTGTTCGTTTACAGCTATAAAGTACCGAGACAATAGCTCGATGAATGTCCACGCCGATTAGGTATTTCAATATCTATACGCTGCTTATTTGGTTAACCCGCTGGGCTTGTGCCGCCCTCGGTGCCGCCGCTACCGTGAGCCTCAAATCTGGACTGTGAGTGTGTGGTATGTGCGTGACTCACACCATCGCGATGCCAGGCAAGACCAATAAAATATAAATGCCAACATTTAGGACGCGTGAATTGAATGCTGATTTTTTTACCTGTCCAAAAACCACACAATTAGGAAACTTTTACTTTTCGATACGACCTAACCGGTTCTGGGATCGGATCGATTTGTGATTTATGTTGGCTGGCAAATAAAGAAAGGAGATGGGTCCAAATGGAATCTGTTGAGAGTGACATCACAGACTTCGATGTATGTATCGTGAAACATAAACAGAGCACTTATAAACACGTGGTGGAATTCGCCTCGTGCATAGCTATCATTCTTCGGTTACACGCGACATAAACGGAAGAAGGAGAGGGACGCGAGTATATAACTAACCGAATGGAACGTATGTATACATGACAGGGCACATTGACACCGACACATTCGGATACTCGATAGCCGCTATACTTTTCGACATGTATTACTAACTTCCCGTTTCTCTGTTTTCAGAGAAAAAAGGAAGTTATTGTGATCACCCCGAAAATGAACATTTGAGTTTTCACTAAATCTTCACGTTTCGAGGTCCAAAGAATCACCTCCGACTATTTTCAGTTTGACGTCTGGGTGTGTGTGTGTGTATGTTTGTGTGTATGTGCGTGACCACATTTTTGTCCGCGCGATATCTCGAGAATGCGTGGTCGGATTTTGATCAACTTGGGCACAATCGACGGGGCTTTTCTTAACTTAGAACTGATTAGATTTTGGCTTCGATCGGATTAGTACTTTTTGAACTATTCAAATAACAAAATTCTAAAAAATGCACCAAAAATGACGATATCTTGAGAACGAATTAACGGATTTCAATGAAATTTGGTACCATATGGTTTTTTTGATCGCTGATCACGAATCTGAAGTCAGTTTTGCAAAATTTTCATTTGGCATATTCGATATGCTGCAAAAAAACTAAAAACATTTGGATTTGGATGAAACTTGGTACTCGTAGGTTTTTTGGGTCACGGATCACGAATCTGAAGTCAGATTAGCGAAATTCAAAATGACGAGTCCGATTTGCTGGGAAAAATACTAAAAATATTCGAAATCTTACGGAAATTTGTACTCGAAGGTTTTTTGAACCGCTGATCAAGAATCTGAGGTCAGATTTATGAATTTCAAAATATCTGAGAAGAAAATAAGTGACGGGAAGTTCGAAGACTGGCGCATAGTCAGCCCAAACCCGCTTGTTTCTCTGTTAAACAAGTGCTTTGTGGGATTTAGTGCTTCACCCCACCTAGTTCAATGACCATTCTTTATCTGCAGCATTAGCACAAGACCCATACATCGAGTTCACTCTTATCGGACGGACATCGAATGAACTGTTAGATTTCAAGGACGTATTACCTAGCAACGAGGTCTTCCAACCTGGTTTCACAAGTCTGCGGATGGTTGTATCTCTTCACCAGTATAGCGGATACCTTGCATGATGATGGATGTCGACGCCGCCGCGCCGATATCTTTTAGGTGATAGCTGTCACTGATATTTCTTGTTGAGACTAGTACTGCCCGTTTCCTTCAGTGTAGGAAATTTCATATTGCGTCGTTCAAAGTCGCGTATATTGTTGCCCCGGAAGTCTTACATCCACTTATCTCCAGAGCTCTGTGATCCTGGAAACAGAGCTCAACATACAGTTTGCAGAAAACTTGAATTGGAACAGAAAGGCGGGACCGAAACATTCAGGAAATATGATTTGCTTCAATTGACGATTCATAAAAGCACGGAGATATCGGGAGTATTATTCGAGACCTATGAAAAGCATCTATTTCGAAAATATCTGCAAATAAATCATCGTTCAAATGGCTCGAGACATCGGAGACTCGTCCCGCACAATATAAAATCAACGAAACATCATTCCGATGGTCATTTCCGGTGAATTCGACTAATGATATCGCGTGGTGGTGAGTGCTGAAGGAAACTTGGTAGTGCTCCGATCCCGCCTGATTGTCTTTGCGGTTTGCAGATAAAGAAAAACGCCTAACGAAACATTGAGCTACTGCAGTCGGTACTAATACCATTACGGGGTTTGTGTAACTCTATCTAGGTATAGGCGTCCCGGTGGATCATGATGCAAGAATGTAATGCTAAGAATTGTGTTGCGGCTCACACTACTCACGTATTGTGTTCTCATGAAACCAATCTTGTCTACATCCCCGAAAGTGCCTCGTTCTCGAAATAAAGTGCATTGTGTCCACCACGCGTCGTAACGTTCGGAGTGAGATAGCGTCGAATGCCCCTCCGCTCGGTGACCACCACAGCTCAACTGCTGCGTTATTATGCTAAAGGTTTTCAGTATCGCCGGGGAAACGGGGACGGACGTAACATAGTGAAGTGAGTAGTTTCGGAGTGAAATAAACCAAGTTAAGTTAAAAAAAATGATCCCTCAACGAAAGAGAGACGAAGATGAGGTGATCGGCGGGGGGTGTACTGGTATCTTCGAGCAGGTCGAGACAATACTCCGGGCTAATAAACGTGATTTTGGTCACGGAAAGAATATCAGCCAAGTATTCATGGAAATGAAGAAAGTACCTGGAGGAGGATAAGAGTCGTCGTTATCAAACTCCACGGTAAATGAATAAGAAAGTTCTCTGAAAAAGTGGTGTTCATCCTGTCAAAAGGAAGACACTGACTCTGTGATTCCAGAGGACACTTTTGTTCTGCAATATCTAACACAGAATTTTAACGAAGGTGGCACCTATATCGCAGACCGTCAATATCCGTGATATCCAAACATAGAATAGGCGAACATTCAATTATTAGGCGTTACCTGAAAGAAGTGATATAAGTTGGGACCAACTGCTTCAAAATACAAGTTCACACACTGGGACGTATCAATAATTTTCAAGTATCTTTCGACACCTGTACCTAATTCCGAAAAATAATGTTCATAATAGATTTTGTAGACGAAGCCCGCATTACTTGCATTGTGCACTGCACATAGAGCGCAATACCTGAAAATTGCTTTCCAAACTAGAAAGAAAACCATACATATCTAGCCAGACAGTCAGTCGATGGATTAAGTCAGGGTTGATTCTGACATCCTATTTTATTTGCCGCTCAATTTTCTTACCCTTTTGTTTTGGTTTGTTGTTTTTATTGATGAAACACCTTTGACAGAAGTATAATGATTGCCAATATAGAACCAGTGTGATGATCGTATCTATGTCTTGCCTTTTCGATACTCATTGGTAGAGCAATTAGCCCCACTAGGCCTGCATCAGACGAACCCGGTGTTCCAAGTGGAAACTTGGTCTATCGTAGCCAATGTGCTTCAGTCATGCTCATGCTATTATCTGTTACTCTCTTTCATGTAATTCTAGCCAGTATCGTGCGTGGGGGATAGAAGGCGGTTCTAGCGGGAAATTACAGTCAGGTTCTACTGTGGGACTTTTAATAATTATTTGAATAAAAATGCGATTGATTTTATGTTCTTACTAGCTAGATAATATGGGAGATTATCATATTGAAACAATACACACGATTTATCATACAAAAGAAGAATTATACTTTATTTAATTTAGCACGGTTACTATCCACCTATTTATTCATTCATCCGTCCATTCCCAATAAACACACAGTGGTTGATATGTAGTGGAATCAACGTGTCTTATCAACGTGTATTCGACTAGGAATTTGTGGGTACGATGTCCGCCTGAGACACGTGGTTCCGGTGGATACCAACTTTTGGTTTTAGCGTCCATCTCTACACCGAATACGTGTAAACCACGTGTAAACCACGGGTAAACCACTCGTATATTTCTCGTGTATTCCGTGGTCCGGAAAGATGGGTATAAAATTGCAAAATTACATTGAAATGTATTTCCCGTTAGTTGAAAATGTGTTTTAGCATTATGAGTCTACGATTAGCATATAAAAATATGAATATTAAAAAAAAAAAAAAATTGCACGTCAATGGGATTGAACCTACGATTCCTTGGATCTGAGACTACAGTCTTGTCCCCGCGGCTGCCGCCGCTCTTACAAAAGATGCAAGATTCAAGGTACATACGATGTACGCTAGCTTTTGGAAATGGACGCACAGTGATTGACCATTCGATAATTGAAGTTGGGAGTTTGTTAATGTTATCCGATCATCACCTAACTTTATACACGTCTATATTACGCGGAAAGATCGTTAAGAACGCTTATTAGGAACGTGTATTCCTCGTGTATTGTCCGTGTATTCCACGGTGATGGTGGATTATACGTTTCTAAAAAGATCGGATCCACGTGTCTCCAGCGGACATCGTACCATAAAAATCCACGAGTTGAATCCACGTGTAGTCCATCCACGTCCACCATATTTCCACTTTTGCCACGTTTTTTCCACGTCTTTTCAACGTACCTGTGTTTATTTGGTTCGTCCTCAGTCTGAATACATGATATGAAAATAATAGTCTCTCCAAAAGGAATTGTAATTAAAAATCATTGTTCAAAACTCCTTCTCTCTCTCTACTCATTGGTCTATTCTTTCTTATTTCCGCCATTGTGACGTTTATTATTCTTGAGCAAATTCACAGTTCTTTAAATGATGAAAACTTATCTTCATCCTATCCTTTCGCACGGCGCATCCCACGTCAGAACACCAGCTAAGTCCACAGTAGAACAAGACCGTATGTGCTCCAAGGCTTCTCACTGTCCTTCGTTAATTTGATGGCTCTCATGCAGGTTTTCATAGAATCGGGTAATTTCCTGGTCGTCTGCGTCAATACCGTGGGATCATGTAACTTGATGATTTTGTGTGCAGTAATGCGTTTAGAAAGGTCTAATTTTAATATATGATTCGATATTTTAGTTAGCACGTCGTGCTCCGTCGGCTGACCGAGAGAGAAGAGCTTGAGCGGAGCCGATTGATCTATGACCCTCATTCATCGGTCGGATGACACTAGTCAAATCTCAGTCTGTTATCATTGAGGAATTGCGCGGGTCATTCAAGTCTTGCATTCTCATCTCATTGTCAATCTTGCTACGTTTGAATACTGTTTCAAGTTATTAACAAGAAAAGAGGTATTTGTCTCAAAATAACAATTATGCGTTGCTTTTGATCGAATACAGTGCAGTGCAAAGCAAGACCGCGAGAACCTTGCAGCAAGGCCGGGGTGCAAAACCAAAACCAAGGAAGGTTTATTCCATTTCTCCGTAGGACTGATCCTGTTTGCTGTTTGAAATAGGAACAATGAACAGGTTTATCCAGTAAAAGTTCGATATTAATTGAATCTGTCAAATTTACACGAAATTTCCAACTGTGTACAAATCCACAGTTTATCTACATATTCTGTTCTATTAATATATTTAAACTACAAAACAATCGTTACACCTGCTTTTACATCCACAATCTATCGCACGGTTTCCATTTCAATAATATCAACGGCACAGTAGGGTATCTGCCGACGTGGCGCGTGCGCCGCCTCACCGACAGCGGACCGCTTTCGTTTTTATTCTTTTTTTAAACCATCGGTTAACACGGCCCGCCTACGTCACTGCGCAGGTACGGCACGTTCGCCAAGTCCCACCTTACCTCCAATCACCTCCCGCGTTGATTGTATCTTGAACTGCTCGCGCACAGGTGAGCGAACGAGAGTGAATAACCGCCCATGGCACGCGCGCGCCTGCGCGTCGAAGGTAATCAAATGGCGCGTTGGAAATACTATACGGTCGAAGGTTGCCGCTAACGGAGAGGTTGGAGATTACGGAGCCACTTTCACGCTGATGGAGACCGAGTCCCGAAAGTGGACTCTGAACTCTGAAGTCATATGCGGAGGTTCAATAGTACATTGTGTATCAAGGGCGGAAAGAAGGCGATTTCACAAGTGCGAAGGTAGCTACGCGAGGGCGATCGTCGCACGAGTAAAACTCGCCTTCCGCCCGTGGAGCACACGATACTTTTCGTCCCCTCCCCTTGCAACGATGCCTTTTCATACTTTCCGCCCGCTAGAAGCGGGCTGTAATGGAAATGTGCGCCCGCTCGCCAAGCGGTCACAATAACTCAGATTCCACCCGCTTGGCATGTATGAAAAGACGCGTTTTCAAGGGGGGGTAGTACGAAATAGTACATTGTGTATCAAGGGCGCAAAATACTATTTTTCGAGTGTGAAATTTGCAGTACGAGCCGAAGGCGAGTGTACTGCAATCACACTCGCCAAAATAGTCTTGCGCCCGTGTTGCACACGATTTTTTTCTCAACACCTGGTCTGCAAAAATGCCTCTTTTCGGCAAAACGGAACTTTGCGCCCGAGGGCAGGAAAAGAGTCGTTTGCGCCCGCTTTAGGCGGGCGCAAAGCACATTTCCGCCCGAGGGCCGAAAAGATCTGTTTTGCGCCCGCTCAAGAGGTATGAAAAGTGGCATTTTGCGACCGGGTGTGAGAAAAAGTAGATATCGGCAGGATTTCGAAACGTACACAGGATGTCCCATTCGGGACCGGGAGAATAAACTCTCTGAGAAAAGTCTACTCTGTATATTATTCACGATTTCAATTACTTCGGTGCTAATATTACGCGTTTTGGAGTGAATAATAAGTTTGCAGGATGAAATTATTCGAACTTTATGCGCAGTTACTCGATACAAACTTGAACGAAATTGTTATTGAGACTGTCGTACCTGCGCAAGGTAGTTCTGAATTTCATTTTGAACAGTTTACGAATCACCTGAGATTTCAGTACGTTGTAGACAGAGCCGTGATGAACCGATTCCTAGATTTTTAATCCAATCCACTACTTACTTTGTGAGATAATTGCAATTAAAAATCGTTTGTTTCGTACGCGACGCCTATGCCGAACACGGGAGTGGATAGAAATTTGTTCACATTTTTCATTATAGACGCTAAACAGAACTTACGAATTTGAACTAAAACTAGTCGTGTATGCGGTACTATTGGGGGATGAATTTTTTAAAAATTACAATTTTCTACTACTTAGTTTCGGAGATATCGACTCACGACAAATCGACGGCCACATGGAAAAACCGGCTATCTCGGAGTTTGCTTGAAAAACCGGCTATCTCGGGGTTTGCTTGAATAACCGGCTATCTCGGGGTTTCCTTGAAAAACCGGCTATCTCAGGATTCGCTTGAAAAACCGGCTATCTCGGGATCCGTTTGTAAAACCGGCTATCTCGCTCGTGAAATTTCTTCGCCGCAAATTAAGTTGGTAGCACTGTCATACTCAATACAAAAATCGTTACAAGATCGTCACAATGCAAGCAAAATATGCCCATTAGGGAGATAATATGTACTTCGAATGGAGATTTGAATCAATGAGTAGGTGGTATTCTTGAAAATGAAAAAAATCGATCCGAATTTTTATTTTCAAGAATCCCTACCCTATATCGATTCAAATCAAATTCGATCTGATTTTTTTTACTCCATCGATTCAAATCTCCATTCGAAGTATTTTCTGCCTAATGGGCACATTTTGCTTGTATTGTGACGATTTTTGTATTGAGTATGACAGTGTTACCAACTTAATTTGCGGCGAAGAAATTTCACGAGCGAGATAGCCGGTTTTTCAAACGGATCCCGAGATAGCCGGTTTTTCAAGCGAATCCCGAAATAGCCGGTTATTCAAGCAAACCTCGAGATAGCCGGTTTTTCAAGCGAATCCCGAGATAGCCGGTTTTTCAAGCAAGGCCCGAGATAGCCGGTTTTTCAAGCAAATTCCGAGATAGCCGGTTTTTCCACGTGGCCGTCGAAATATTAATTCTACATATCGACGGCCGCGTGGAAAAACCGGCTATCTCGGGACTCGCTCGAAAAACCGGCTATTTCGGGAAACGCTTGGAAAACCGGCTATCTCGGGACTGGCTTGAAAAACCGGCTATCTCGGACCTCTTAACGCCTGAGATAGCCGGTTTTTCAAGCGAGTCCCAAGATGGCCGGTTTTTCAAGCATTTCCCGAGATAGCCGGTTTTTCAAGCGTTTCCCGAGATAGCCGGTTTTTCAAGCGTTTCCCGAGATAGCCGGGTTTTCAAGCGAGTCCCGAGATAGCCGGTTTTTCAAGCGAGTCCCGAGATAGCCGGTTTTTCCACGCGGCCGTCGATATGTAGTTACTGAAAAAAAAAAATGAATCGACAACGATGACATGTACGAAAAAAGCTTCATGGAAAATCTATGTAATCACCCTGGGATCGCAAAGGAGTTCCTGTCGCAGTAGTTGCGCGGTTGCACGGTTGCACGGTTGCACCGGTTTATCATCATGTTCGATTTTTTTTTTCCGAACACCCAATGGCAAAACCGACCTTATTCCCAATCATGATAAATGTATCGCGCTTTGTTCCTTTGAACTTGATTCTAGTTCTGTTTCCGTGACCTCTTCTAGAGTAGGTACTCTCGGAATTCGAATCAGTGAAACTCACTACGAAACAGTGTATATGGGGCATTCCACGTCAAACCGACCCCCCATGAGCGTGACCCTCTGGGATTTCGATGCGCAATGGATTTTTTGGTTCGTTTTGGTCAAAAATGATGCCTCTAATTTTTTTAAATTTTTCCGAAATTTTGTAAGATCGTATGATGACCTCAAATATCATCATCAAGATGGACATTTTTAAAATCGCTGATTTTTTTCTGTAAAATCAGGGACTCGAAAACACATCGTTTGGTCATAGTCCGATAATGGGATGAAAATGCTAACATTTTTTTTTTCAATTTTTGATTTTGCACAAAAATAACAAAAAATTCTAATCATGGTTTTTTGTAATCAAAAATAAAACAAAAAGAAACTTTGTCTTGGTGAAATTTGATTTTCTTGTTGGTTCAAGAGTAAAACGCAAAAAACTATCGTTGATTGCGTTTTTATTTTTCGAATCAAGCATCGTTTTTGGCGTTTTACTCTTGAACCAACAAGAAAATCAAATTTCACCAAGACAAAGTTTCCTTTTCTTTTATTGTGTACTACAAAAAACCATGATTATAATTTTTTTTATATTTTTGTGCAAAATCAAAAATTGAAAAAAAAAAATGTTACCATTTTCATCCCATGATCGGACTATGACCAAACGATGTGTTTTCGAGTCCCTGATTTTACAGAAAAAAATCAGCGATTTTAAAAATGTCCATCTTGATGATGATATTTGAGGTCACTATACGACCTTACAAAATTTCGGAAAAATTAAAAAAAAATTAGAGGCATCATTTCTGACCAAAACGAACCAAAAAATCCATTGGGCATCGAAATCCCAGAGGGTCACGCTCATGAGGGGTCGGTTTGACGTGGAATGCCCCATATGCACTGATTCAAGTTTAGAGAGTACATTTAGTTAGTACCTGCCATTTATTTAATTTATAGATCCCTCTTCGAGGCGAGAACATTTATTCTGAAAAAGTGCATAATATGAATTTTCATAATTTGGTAGGGATCGTCGATGAGCTATTGAAAAAAATCCGGAGAAAACAAATCATCTCGGAGGCGCCCCATGGACCCCGGCGCGGCGCCCTACGCCATTGGACTGGTGGCAGTCTCCGCCGGAGAACCTCGTTTGCTCGCCGGTGGTCAGTCGCGTTCCGAACATCGAATGCGGCACATCACTGTCATAACTGTGTCGTTTTTTCTCTTCTAATCAAATTGACAGTCAGAAAAAATTGTATTGACTGAAAAGATAATTAAGTGCGCGAAACATTCACAAAAAAAAGGTGAGCTTACAGTTTTGTATAAAATATAACGCGCATGCGTGGTGCCCGACTGTCTGTGAGATGGAGAGAAACAGCGGTAGTCGCTATATGTCGTACTTTCCGCGGCCATATCTGCGCCGATAAAATAATAATGGTAAATAATTGTGAAATTTTCAGAGGGGGTCCAGGTAGTTTATTAATTTGCCATTCGCTATGAGAGCGTTCGAAACGCATAGATTTATGAAAAATATCCGAAACGATAATTAAAAGCTAAAACATAAAAAAAACTTTACCCTGTTTAATTTTTTTTCCACGTCCAAACTTGAAAATTTTGAAAAATTCAAGGAAATTTGATTCACCTGTGCGTTACAGAGGATTTCAGAGGATTAGCAAAAAATTAGATGAATTACAAAAAAATGTATATATGTATGGTGATTACGACCTTATACCATTACTGAACACGATTTTTTTTTTGTTGTAAAAGACGAAGATGAAAGGCCATCACTGCCAGTATTCATGACCTTTTACCGTTAGTCAATGGATCTTGTAATTTCTGATTTTCCGACAATATGCCAACATTTATACCCAGGTAGCACACTTTTGTCCCTTTACATAATGTAGACTAAAAACGTCTTGACTGTCTTATGTCAAGCCAATTGTTGACTATATGCTGGAAAAAAGTTCACGAATGTCATCTGAATAGTCAAACGGTAGAAAATACCTAAAAATCGACTATTATTAGACTAGTACACGCCTCCACAAAAAAGGATCACCCGATTTCGGGCCTAAAACTTTTCGAGATTCAAAAATTTATAACTCGGTCAAAAATGGTCGTAGCATGAATGTTCAAAACTGGAATAGGCCCCGGAGTGTGAACTTTTCGGATTTTTTTTTTTTAATTGGAGCATTGGCCATTTTTTTAAAAGTTATTGCATTCTTAATCGAAGACCGCGAAATTGGAAAATCATTGTTCCAACTTTGGCGATCTCTACAGAGTGACGAAAAAATCGGGAAAAATTCCGTTTCCACCATTGGAAAGTGCAAAGTCTCAATATCTTTTATTTTTTTTTTTTTTTAATTTGAGCTAAGTTTTTTTTCTGCCTGAGTTATCGACATTTTTCTAAAAAATGGTTTCAAAAACTTTGACGCTTTGTAGAATGAGAACCACTTTTCGTACGGCTATGATTCAAAAACAAATTTAAAGCTTAAGATTCTACCTTCCAAATGGATGGTTCACTTCTGAAATCCGGGCGAACGTTCTGGAACTGTCCGATTTTGAACGCGGACTTGCAAATCCCAATTCGGACAGCCTGGAGTTCTTCCGGTCCAAACTTCTCGGAAATTATGCACAGAGAGAAGGATTTATTTATAGTTAACGAAGCTGTATTTGTATATAAGCAAATGAATATTTTGTTATTATTACTATATTCACTTTGAGGCAAATATAATTCGTTAACTGTTAATAAATCCTATTCAGCTGTATTTGGTCCAGCTTGAATTTTCTTGAGCTAACCAAATTTTGTTAACAATAACAAAATATTCATTTGCTTATATATAAATACAGCTTCGTTAACTACAACTAAATCCTTCTCTCGGTGTGCGATTGGTGTGGCCCTTGCGAGTATTTCGACAACTCATTGTCAGGCAAGAAAATCTTGACTCAAATTTAAAAAAAAACGAAATGAAAGATCAGACTTTGCACTTTCCAATGGTGGAAAGGGAGTTTTTTTTCCGATTTTTTTGTCACTCTGTAAAGTTCGCCAAAGTTGGAACATTCGTTTCCCAATGTGACGCTTATTCATTAGAAATGCAATAATTTCGAAAAAATAGCCGTAGCTTCAATTTGAAAAAAAAAAAAAATGGCGGAAAGTTGACACTTCGGGGCGTATTCCAGTTATTGAAAATTCCTGTTACGACCATTTTTGACCGAGTTATGAATTCTTGAATCTCGAAAATTCTTAGGCTCGAAATCGGGGAGTCCTTCAACTTTGTGGAGGTAGTGATCAAAGACTCTTACTTATAGTCAACGTTAGGATAAGTGCGCTATCTGGGATACTCACTCTCGCTCATACGCTTCCAATGGAAATACTTAACAACAAGTATGCAAGTTTGCGTCTCGTTCTCGAGTATTGATGACATATTCTTCATCTCGTTCTCGGGTATTGTGATAAGGGTTATGTGCCGTGGCCAGAAACCAATTATTTTACGGGCAATCACTACTTCATATTTGTCTGTAATATTTAATCGTTGATGAATCGTTGATAGTATCTGTTCGTCTTGGTAACAAGACTCAGAGAATTTGGGTGCGCGTTGAGCAATGTCCATGATCCAATTTCGCACCGGACGAACGAAGAAGTTCATCGTTAGGAGTCGACCTCATTGTCAGATCACGCAGACAAATAAATATTCAGTGTATCGAATTCTCCAGTCAGGAGAATAATTTTCTACAACACATGCATCAAAACCTCGTGCTTCTCATCGTCTGAAACGAAATGGAAGTCATAGTTTTTTTAGCAGGGAAATAAACAGGACAAAAACTCTAGTGACAGAGAAATAACCCGAGAAAATGCTGCCCCTTTTGGAGAACGCCGATTCTAACCTTACTTTTGCTTGTTTTTATGCACCTCATATCACCAGGTGGTCTGATGAGAATTAAATCCACTCTCTAAATTTGAATCAGTGACACTCACTGCGAATCAGTGAATATACACTGTTTTCCAGTTATAAGTATACCACTGATTTTTCCAGTAGTATACTTATAACTGGAAATCAGTGTATATTCACTGATTGTCACTGATTCAAATTTAAAGAGCATGTAAATTTTGAACTCAAAGATCTTTTGAGAACATGTTACTGATCCGTTACTGAGAAAGTATCATTGCCAATTGTTCCACAATGTTCAAAGTATATTCCATATTTTTTTTCGCCAGTCATTCTAGGCACAGTAACGCTTGCTCATCCTGCACTATGAAGGGCACCAGGCTCGTTTTCCTGTGGACCACGTAAGTCATCAACCCTGTTCCATCGCTTGTATCGTCCTGTATCTGTAAATCTGTTACATGAACACTATATGAATCAAACGAACACATTGCTTGATATCAGTTTACCTTATCGTCTCACTATTTGGTACATTCTACAAAATAATTACAGATTTGGTGCTGCCTGCTGCATTCCAATCGAAAGCGCTGGACAGAAGCAATACAGCCGTAACAAGTCTTCATTGCATAATGTCGAAACTGATCTCGATCAAACACGACACGAGAACGATCGGGAAAACGAGACATCAGAATTACGCAATATTGCCATGTATACCATTGGGTCGATATTAGTTCTTATTTTGCTGGGTCGCAAAATTTGGACTCGAATAAAGGTAATTGGATGTTCAATATTAACACAATAACTAACCATTTTTTTTTCTGTCTTCGACTTTGCGGATTAAATGAAATTCTTAGTTAACAGTCAATGGGTTTTTGCGTAGCTGATTATGAATCGAAACCTAGTCCACGGCTTTTTGTACTTGTATTCACCATAGCGGATCATCAATCCGGAGTTTCTTAAGCCCGAAGAATATGCACTCAATTCCTCGATGCGTGACGTTCATATCTTTTCGATGGGGAAGGTTCTTTCCTACACGAATGAGTTGTAGAAAAAAAAGTAAATGATTTGTCATGACACGAAACGATAGTGATTTCGAGGTGTGTCCACGAAGTGCGAAATTACCCGATTCTGAATTACGAAAATAATCTCACACTTTTCATCAAGACTTTAACTTACAACTTTACAAGGATATCCAATATCTCTAAATTCATAAAATCTAATCCAACAGAAGGATCCACAATTTTTCCTGCTACGGTCGCGTTACGACTCAGGAAGAAGAGTGAGACAACCTCGTTATCCTAGGCAAACACACGATTATGGCTTTGCAATTCATGATGTCAACAACAACAATGATGATAGTATCAATAGTAATATTGATAATAATGGTAATGATGATAATAATGGTAATGATGATGACGATGACAATAATAGTAATGATATTAACAATAATAATAATAATAATAGTATTAATAATAATATTGATAATAATGTTGATGATTATGATAATGACAATGACATTGATAGTGATGATATGAATAATAATAATGATAATTATGATAATGACGATAACGATGAAAGTGATGCCGAGAATGATAATCATGATAATAGCAACAATATTAACAATAATAGTAATGATAATGTTAATAACATGGCTGACAATGTAGGACAGAATACTATCCAAGCCATTCATTTTCAAGAAAAGGCTATAACCGTTTTTTGTTAATATAGTTTAAATATGTCCTTAATAATTATATATTTTAAGGTCTTTGAGGCTTCCGCGCGTAGATTTCTGGATAAGAGAATACAGAGAAGCACTCGAAATTCGAAAACATCCCAACAACATCAATAGGGATAAAGGATATCAGACCCACCCAATTTGGGACGCCATCCTCCCGGTTTTTTAATTGATTGGCCAATCAATTAAAAACACCTGTATGGCAATGATTGACGTTCAAGTGCAAACTACTTCGAAATGTATTGCCAGTGAACAGTGAAAATATTCAAGATCAAAATCAAAGGAAATGGTATATGTTTTCGAATCGTTTCTCAGCTATCATCTTGTTATCACATTCATATACGATAAACTGTGGTTCAAATGACGCGCCACTAAAATCAATTGACTGTACGTGCGAAAGTATCAGACGTGCCTACAAAATTTGATATAAAATTAGATTTAGAGAGTAAACTCACCGAATCAAAAACTCTAAGTATGAAAAGAAAACGTATCTAACGGACATTGAACATTTCAAAAGTAAACTCATCGAATCGTAATCCATCAATTATTAAGTAATCCGATGTCATGGAACTTAGTAAGTAACTCTGTTTAATTCCTGAACTGTAAAGAGAATATCTACGTTGAAGAATATCTGGGCGAGAGACAATGGAATAGTATATTTCGATACAAGTGCGAAAGGTTTGTTTTGAGACGAGTGGGTTTGCTCGGGCGACAATCTCACGAGTCGAAAATCACAAACGCACGTAAAGTCCGATTAAACGCACGCTTGCGTGCGTAAAATCGAACTTTACACACGGCGTGCGGAAAAATGCTTTATTCAACATGACATGTGTTCATTGGGGTGGTTATTATATTATGTTTATTATTATGTTTATTATTATTATTTATTATCTTGTTCATTATTTTTATTCTTCTTTATCTTTTCTTTGTTTTTCTATTATGTTTTCTATTATGACTGTTATTACTATTATTATTATTCTGATTACTTTTACCTTTCTCTTCTCCTCGGCTCTACCTATTAATTTATTTTTATCTTATTGTTGTGACTTAGTTGTGTAGTCTGTTATTAACATTCCTATTTTTATTTTATAATTATTGCCACTATGAGTATTACTATTATTTTATTATTTTGTTTGATTTTTCTATTTTGGTGTTACTATTGCTTCTCTTTAGTTTTAGTTTATTTTCCGAATGTACTTCAACCTCTTGTCCTACATTGATAAGGACACTAATAAATCAAATTAAATTAAATTAAATTAAATCACACTACTCCTAACCTCGAATGGTATCTTCGAAGACATCCTTCAACAGGAAGTTACACGATCACGTGTACACAGATAAGTTTTCAATGATTAGAGAAAAAGAAAGGCTATACAAGTAGTAACTGAATGAAAGACTGATTCTTAAAAATAATACATTGACTGTTACGATTTATATTATTATTTATATTTTTACAAACTATTCATCAATGAATGTGTATGGATGAATGAATGGTTAATTCTTAAAACAAATTGTTAAAAATAAGACTCAAAGGCATAATCTAAAAATAATAATTGTTGATAAAATGAAGGAAATTTTATATATACAATTTCAATAACTACATTTACAAGATTTATTTATTTACAAAAATTTCACTTGAAATCGAAAATTTGCAATAAAACAAGGATTTGATCTTTCCTTGAATTTGATTGAATGTGATTTATTTTATCAAAAAATCATAACCTTTTCCTTAGTGAGTAGGAAAAAACAAGTGCAATTATAGCCGCAGTTGGGTTAATAATTTTAAAGCGTGTTTAGAATTCATTGGCAAAAAAAAAAAAAAAAAAGACTACTTTATTTACAAACGAAAATGCGGAACACGAATATGCGGTTTCCGATGTGTGTCTGTGTTACTGTGTAGCCGTAAGTCAGACACCAGTGACGTTATCTGCGACGTTGGTATCAGCTCACGTGTGAAACGCGCACTAATGTGAAGACAGGCGGACGATCATGGAGAAAAAACAGGAGCCTTATTTTGTTTCCACTTAATTTTGCCGTTATTATTATTATCCACTCCAATTTAATGAAATACGAATATATTCTGGACACCTGTATTGATCGTTGATATTTTTCTTTCACCGAGAACCACAAGTATGGAACTTTATTGTATTTTTATAGTTGGCTGGTTGCACAGATAATCTCCGATCTTCCTGAAGTCAAGTCATTATCGTGGCAAACGGAACGTCAACTTCCTATACTGCTGTGGCTTCGTTGAAATTCCATATCGCTTATAAAAGCCACGGAATGTTGCTTTAGAGGTGTCCTCTTATACTTCCTAACCTCTGTGCAGAAGATTCGTATCAGAACATAGATAAAAGTCTGATGAAAGGATTCAGCAAATATGATTCGTTCCAATTTACATATAAACTCCTGACTAATACCTTATTCGCGACAAACAATATAAGGAAGATTTGCAATTATTTCATACAATTTTTTTTTTCACACAAAATTAGTGCTAAAGCTATCTCTGAGCTTCCGGTCAAGCGGGCAAGCTTGTGCACCAGGTATTGTGCTCTGGCTACTTTTCACTTCTCCAGATGCATGTGTACAGCTACACTCGTGTATGTATTGTGTTCCCTCGGACCAGTACATTGTAGCTACTGAGAAACCGATGTGAGTTGGTCAATACGACATCTCGTGGACGAATTTTAGCTACTGTGGTTAGGTCCTCTCAACACACGATAGCTATATCTGTATACATTCAGAACGAACTACTCGGAGTAGTTTGAATTTCGCCACCAGGTGGAACCACGCCTTCACTCAGGTTCCCAATACTGTACCGTGACTTCAATTCGGATCGCGTTTGAGGTGTAAACGACAGTTCAATTTACGCCTCGACATAGGCTCGAAACGAATTTCGAATATCCCAATTAACTTCACCAGTGACCATTATACCTACTATTTCCTTACATTTTTCTGTCTTGCCTTTTATGCATGAATGTAAGTCAGCATATTTAAAATCAGAAACATTTCTTCTATTTCACACACGGTCATCGCACGTGCGTCGTTGCGTTGTGTTGTTTTCATTCCTGCAGCCCAACAGCTGACTCTCTACCGGTATGCATCATACCCTCGCGCACATGGCTTTGGCTGCAAGTAAACGTGCTTGTGGCGTTACGTCGCGGCGCATTCGTACATCACAAAGCTCCGTACCGACTGATAGTCAGTAAGGCTGGAACGGCGCACTGAGAGGCAAACAGCTCCCAACACTATTTACAACCAACAAAAGTGAAGAACCGCTCCAGGAATGAAGTTAACGTCTCAATTATTCCGTCGAAATTATCCAGCTTAATATCCGTCATCCTGAATTTCTTATATGATTGCACAATATGGGAGAAAAGTGCATGTATCTTTGAATCGATGGACATGTTCATGCAGATTGATTGTTTCGATAACATTTTGGATTCCAATTCAATGCTATATTTGCTGATTGTCAATATACTCCGACCCTCCGAATTAACAAGTAATCGCATACACGTCCTGCCTCTTTCACACTCATTGGCAGAGCAGTTAGCCCGACTAGATCACTTGCATTATGGACCAATCTAGAGTCAGAAGTGGTAACTTGATCTAATTTCCAATCTCTAGGCTCGGTGGAGGTGGTCCATTCTGTTCGAACGGAAACTGACAGTAACCAAAGCACGTCGGTCACGCTTATTACAACTTCTGTGACTTTCTTCTATAGTCAAGTAGTCAGTGTTGTAAGTAAGGGACAGAGGCGGTTCTTGCGGAAAATAATAATAGTACGAGAGCCAGTTACCAAAATTTTTGTGTCATCGCTATGAGGGCTAAACCATATAAAATCGCTAGTTTAGATGACCCTGAACCCAAAAACCCGATTTTCAGACATTTTCCGCGCTGCGTCTAACCTGAGCGAATTTTCAAAAATGCAAAAAAAAAGCCACCATGTGTCATCGCTAAATGTCTGATCTATGGAATGTAGTTAGATGATAGCCCTGAGATACCGTAAACACGGTTTTCAGACAAAAATACCCCTGCGCCTGCCTAGGAAACCATTTCCAAAAAAAAAAAAAATGACACATCCATGACCGTGTCATAACCACGCGTCTGAAATTCATGTTTATAGGTAATTTTAGTTCCATTGATGCTAGAAAATCGATTTTGAGACAAAAATCTCGCTGCGTTAATTTTTTATAGCATTTCGAAAATGTAAAAAAAAATTGCCGATCGGTGCCATTGCTAAATGTCTGAAAACGATTCATCATGATAGAATCGATGTCCCAGATGTAGAATTAAACAATATCAGACAAATTGAGTGTTGCACGGGCTCTATCAGAGAACTTTTTTCAAATTTTCTGCAGTGAATTTTTTTTCTTGTCCGGAGTGGGGGTCGAATTTCCGAAAGACCAAAAAGTCGACGGGTCAAAGTGCCGAATTTTTAAAGATACGAATTTTAAAGTAACGAAAATTCAGAAACACGAAATTCAATCCGACGACTTGTCAATGAGCCGAATAACCAATCCACCGAGAGGCCATTTTGCCGAAAGGTCACTAAACCGAAAATTTAGGCTTTTTTCAAATGTTCTCTGTGATATTTGGCTGGCCGTAATTTTGCCCATTCGGAAATTTTTTTTTCGGTAGAATCTTTTTCGGCACTTCTGTTTTCGGATGTCTCATTTTCCGTCTCAATAGACTTTCGGAATTATAGCCTTTCTACATCTTCTAATTTCGGTTTTTTGATTCTCGGCATTTTGACCCGTCGACTCTTTGATCTTTCGGAATTTTGACCCCCACCCGACACACGAGCGTACCAAACGGAGGGGCATTTGCCCGGCGCCCCGAGAGGTTCTTATCGATTTCAACGTAATACGCAGGGCACAAAATGTCTGAAAACGGGATTTTGGTAATCTCGGTAGTCATACAAAAGATTTGAAACCAGTTTGAACCTAATAGCTATGACACATGGTGGCTATTTTTTCTTACATTTTTGAAAATTCGCTCAGGCTAAACGCAGGGCGAAAAATGTCTGAAAATCGGGTTTTTAGCAATCGAATAACAAAAACTACGTACATTTTCGAAATCAGACATTTAGCGATGACACAGGGTGGCTTTTTTTTTGCACAGCAGAAATCACCCCCCCGCGGCTGTGCAGGGGTTCTGGAGTCTACTACTCCCTAGACGGGTTCAGGGTCATCTAAACTAGCGATTCTATATGGTTTCATCCTCGTAGCTATGACACATGGTTTTGGTAACTGGCTCTCGTACTATAACAGTCAGATCCATCCCAGGTTACAGTCATCAACAGGTTGATTGAATTACAACTCGAGGGCTTCTGCCAACAATTAGGTATCACGAGGCTCCATTAAGATGAGGGTGCCTGAAACGTTGCACGATAATGAATCAGCGCACAGAATTGAAGAAATCCACACCACCGATTTTTCGCAGTACCACCGCACTAAAGTGAATGAAACATATGATGAACCTTTTCCAATGTTGTTGTTTTACAGAAAAATGAAGAAAAACTACCTGACGAGAGTCTGAACTTCGATACGCGCACAGATAATAGTGACTACATGTTTGTTGGTCAGGCAGTTGTTATGACATGTGCCCGTGCATGCGATAAGTGGGGATAGGACACAAATGACAGCAGCTATCTCTTCCTCGCGACCTTCCACGCCCATGGTGCGCGATTCAATCTGTTATAAAATCCTGTTTGGAGTACGAAGAAGCCAATAAGGCGCAAGTATGGAGAAGCTGAAGCGATGGGAGGAGCTGGAGGAGTCTATAACGGAAGCAACGAAGAGAAAGGAGAAAGAAAAACGACCACAACAGGAAAGAACCATAGTGAAAGGGTGAGCGCCCGAAGGAGAAGGGGAAGAGACGTTTCGTGAAGCTGCGAGAGAGTGGGGGTGACGCAAATAGCATGAATCTCGACAGCAGATGAGGTAGGGAGCTACAATGCCATCCGAAAAATGTTCGAGAACCGAAATCTACCTGCTTGGGTTGAATTGAGAACTTGGCAACGCCGGCAGTTTCACTTTTCTCCAGATAAATTCGAATGCCTTACTTATCGACGAGTCGGTACGCCTGCCTTACATACATTCGTACCCCTGAGCTGCAGGTAATCCAACAACTGCAACGTTCATTAGGAAAGACTCGGTAGATATTTCAGTCATTGCAGAGCAATCGTGGTGGGGAACGACAAGCAGCTACCAATGGTTTATAGGAGGGAGATTGTTGCGCGGATTGTAGATAGTATTCCATAGATTCAGAGCAATCGTGGTAATAAACGGATGGAGCGATATGTGATTAAGGTTGTTCATTCGTCCACGTAAGAGTTAGGTAAACAAAATAAAATGGTTCAATTTTATAGAAAATTGATCAACCTAAATGTCAAAGATACATTCGTTGAAATACCGTTGAAATACCGTCGAAACGATAGACAATACCGAAAAGTCGATTATTATCGAGTCAATAAAACTAAAAAACTGTTGTATGGATACATACCTATGAAAATATTATACAATACTGTAATAAAAATTCTTTGGAAAAATGTTATTCAACTTTGAAGTTGAAATTTTTGGTCAAAATTATGACGACTCAAAATATGTCCGATGACAGTCAACGATAGATAGATAGATAGATTTATTGTTATTTCCATGACAATGTTGGAAAATCATGTGGTGCATTTACAATTGGGATGCACCACAGGCGAGAGTACAGTTTTTAGTTACTAAATATTATAACCTAATAACTAGAGAGATAGATAGATAGATAGATATGTTTATTAGATCCTGGAGCATGGCTCCTTCAGGACCTCAGACAATAACAAAAAGAATACATAATGATGGTAGCATAGAAAAAGAAAAAAAAAATCACAATAATATAAATAACAATATGCACTTATCTAATATACCGGCTAACGAAATATCAGGTCTCACAATATATATATATATATATACAATTGGTGTAGAGTTCGTAAAGATATAAGAAATATAAAAAATTATAAGAGACAATAACATCAGGCTCAATAACTCTAAGAACTGTAAGAACTGTAGCCGTGGTACAGGCGTCATTCGGGCGGAGGCGCTTCGCGCTCCTCCCGCGCCATCAGGTAAGCAAAGCAGCCTCGACGGAACCCTCTGATCGTCGGAGCACTAGTTATACTGGGTGGCAGAGAATCCCAAAACTTCACCCCAGTAACGAGAAAAGATTTGTCAAGAGAGGTAGTGCGTACAGGAGAGAGAGAGAGTGGAGAGAAAGCAGGGAGCTTTGGGAGATAGAAACACTCGCATTCGCACGAGGGACAACGGAAAAGACAGACGAAAAACCTTGTCCGAGTGTAGCCGGCCTGAGCCCATACCCCCAGCTTGCCAGTGCGCCTAAACGGCGTGACCCGTCTTACATTTTTGCGGGTTGACGCTCAGGTCGACACTGACACACTGGGGATTTGAACACAAGCCTCCCGCTCGGCAGTCTCGAGTGCTAGCACTGCGCTACTACCGTCGGTAAACGATAGGATAATTGTGCTACCTGGGATGAGGTGTGAATGTTTCGACTGTATTAAGCGCATGCTATAGTCAATCTTTACAACCAAGTCGCCGCGTGACTCATTTCCACCACTGATATATATATACAGAGTGAATTCCTAAAGTATAAACAGCCCAAACCTAGTGCGCATGCGCTTACCTGGAAAAATTGAATGTCGGCCGAGATACCAACCGTCGATTGGGTATCCCAGACAATTTTTCAATTTTTTCAGATAAGCGCATGCGCACTAGGTTTTGGGCTGTTTACACTTTAGGAATTCACTCTGTATACACATTTCCACGGATATCAAAGCCTACGCGTAACCGACGCGAAAAAGAAGATTTTAGCGACCTTCGGCATGAAATTCTGAACACATACATCACAAAATATCTTTGTTCGACGCACCAATGATGACAAAATCCTTTTTCCTAACTATAGTATATTACACACCTAGGGATGGAAAGTAGGCTATTCCAAACTGCATGTGAGATTGACACCCGAGCCGAAGGCGAGGCTGGCAAGAACGCAGTTTGGGATGGCCTTTTTCACTCCCGTGGGTTGTATACTATTTTTCACCACGCCGCGAAGCGAGGGCAGCGAGGGCAGCACGAGCACGAGGTGAAAATCGCGTTCCTACCGTGTGGCATATACTTCTTTTTACACGTCTTCGATAAAATGACCATATTCCGTCGCTGCAATGCGGGCGGAAAGTAGTCATTAATTTTTGAACAGAGGGAAGGAGAAGTCAATATAAGCAGGCAAAAAAGTAGATTACCGGGCAAAAAGTGGACCTTTTTGCCCGGCAATTTACTTTTTTGCTCGGCAATTTACCCCCATTAACATTCTAGCTATAGGAACAAGGATTTCGTGATTGTTGCGTGAAACAAAGATGTTTTGGGATTTAATGTTCAGAATTTCATTTAGAAGTTCACACGTAGGCTTTGATATCAGTGGAAATAAGTGACGTGGCTACTTTGTTGGTAAAGTCCGGACAATCCGGTTGGAAATCCGGTGACAAAACCAGCAAAGAATCCATACCTTTTTCCAATTACCTTTTAGAGTTTTTTTTTTTTTTTTAGGTTTTGAATAGACGACCATACAATGTACTAAACATGAATTGATAATTATATACTTCGATTATTCTATCGGTAAAGGATGCAGAATATACTCAGCCATATTTGTTATTTCAAAAATATCTGCGCAATATGAATAAAACTCTTCATTTCAATTGAAAGTTCCGATAAAAGCACAAGTTTGATATTTATATTATATTCCGTTCCATTTTTTTTTTCTTGCGAGAGGGAACGGGGTCCTGACGAAAAAAGAAAGGCATTCGAAAAACATCCTATGACCAACATCGAATCCAGGGGATGATGTACAAATGGGTGGAAATTATTATTATTATATTCTGGAAATTACTGGAAAATGTTGGAAGAAAATTTTAGGGAATAGTTGAAAATGTTTAAATATACCACGCTCTACACTATTGACCTCATGATTATGCTGTTGAAAATCAATCTTATTCACAAGTAAATCAACTTTCGATGTCATAAGTCTTTATATGTATATATGCATATTCATATTCGGTGCCTCTGAATAAAAGAATAAGAATCGTTTTCCACGACGTACTCGTGACCTCAATTCCAGTAGCTTCTGGCAAATAAATTGAAGAGGTTCAGAATTTCCTCTAGTACGGTAACAGAGAATCCTGAACACAAATTTTATCTAAAATACACTCGTTAAAAGAATTAAAGAATCACCCATTTTCTCGGTTAAAAATGAGTCAGTTTTAAGGTACGATGACTTCGTGTACAATGTCTGCACTGGAGAGGTTGAAAGCGCCTTTTTAGTTTTCGAGAATTCCCCTTGAATTTGAGTAACTCCATTTTTTTTTCGACACTAAATCGAGGAAAACCGTCGACTCTAAGGTCAGGTACGGAGAACGAATTCTGTCATTGATATTCGAAGATGGCTACGTTGTAGGCACAGGTTTTTCCCTCAAATACGTTCTCGATAACCAGGCTAGGATTTCATTTCCGCGTAGTTTTCCAACGTCCCAGCAAAAGATGTCAAAAAACGACCCGGTTACCGGGAGAGGGCTGGAAGAAAAGCTGCTTTAAATTAGGTAAATTTAATGATGTTGATTTATTACGGAAACTGCTCCGTACCAACTTATCCTTTTCGTCTATCTCTGCACTCGTGAATTCAAAGTAAAATGTGAATGTACTTCAGAATGCCGAATTCGATGCTTTCCGAATTCTGGATGGAGAAATAGACGATATTGTAACAATCAATTTGACCTCCGCCTGATCTTGGTCGCGCTACTTACAACAAATGAATATTGAACATATAGTTACAAACAGTTTTTCGTATTCAGCTCAGTTTCGACAATAACAACCTAGGGCATTGAGTTAAAACCTTGCATATATGCATATATAATTGGCATTTTGATGAAATTGATTGTGGTAAGTTCGTTAAACTGAAGACAGTTATTCAATGCAAAGTAGGTTTATCTATCAGTATAGGTTGAACTTGAGTGACGAATTTATTCACACGCGTCAATGCAAAATGTTTTTTTTTCGTATGAGGGGAGGGCCACTGTTATAAAACCACGACAATACCTAGGCTACATGTGAATACTGGAAAATATTCCACCCAGTTGATGAAGAGACCACTCGTTTCGAAGGTACCAATATGTCGAAGGAGAGCGAAGAATCTGTTCCGCAGCGAAATAATTCGACGTGGAAACCAGATGATGCAGTGGTAATCTCTGGCATTGCTGGAAGATTTCCGGAGTGTGACAATGTTACGAAACTTCGAGAAAATCTGTTCAACAAGGTGGACCTTATTACTGAAGATCATCGCCGTTGGAAAACAGGTGAATTGTTCATTTAATGATGATTCATTTTCAGTAATTTTTTAAGTTATCTATGGTGTATTGTTTCTCAGCTCACCCCGACGTCCCTAAACGATCTGGAACAATAAACAATCTTGGTAAATTTGATCGAGAATTCTTTGGATTTCACTCCAAAGAAGTACACACGATGGATCCTATGGGTAGGATGCTCCTCGAACACGCTTACGAAGCTATCATCGACGCTGGTGTTAATCCAGAACAACTTCGTGGAACAAACACTGGTGTTTTCATCGGTGCATGCTACGTCGAATCAGCACAAAGTTGGGTCTATGAAGATCGCGCGGTAAGGATAGTGTGTGTGTTGTAAATGGTGATCTGTGATGGAACATGCCGAAACACCTCTCATCGTGTTATCATCAGTAACATGCTGTTGATGCGAACGATAGGAAGATCCTAAATTTTCGTTGTTCTTTCGATTTTCAATTGTCCAGACTGGAGGATATCCTATGACTGGCACTTGTCGTGCTCTGATGGCCAACAGAATCTCTAGCTGGTTAGGATGTACTGGTCCAAGCTACGTTGTGGACACAGCATGCAGTTCTAGTCTGTTCGCGTTGGACCATGCGTTCAAGGCGGTTAGAAGTGGAGAATGTGACGGTGCTCTTGTCGGAGGAGCTAATTTGTGTCTTCATCCAAATATGACTTACCAATTCTTCCGGCTTGGTATGTCCAGCTCTTCGTAATCGTTGACATACTGTAGATTTTTTAATTATCATTATCAGATGACTAATTTCAAGCTGGACAACGGCGAACATACATGTAAGAGTCTTGGACTAAGTCCTCTCATCGAACTGTTCTTCCATTAGGCGTTCTGTCCCGCGATGGACGTTGCAGTTCGTTCGATGATGATGGTGCTGGTTATTGCCGTAGTGAAGCTGTGTCTGTAATCTATCTCCAAAAATCAAAGGACGCGAAACGCATTTATGCTCATGTCGTTCACACGAAGACGAATTGTGACGGTTACAAAGAAGAAGGCATCACGTATCCGTCGAGTGACCAGCAATATGCTTTACTTGAGTCATTTTATAAAGAATGCGGAGTTCCACCGTCCAGTTTGGCCTATTTGGAAGCTCACGGCACTGGCACTAAAGTCGGAGATCCTGTAGAGGCGGATGCTATTGAGAAAGTCTTTCTCTCAAGTCGAACAACTCCTTTACGCATCGGTTCAGTCAAGTCAAATTTGGGACATACAGAACCAGCCAGTGGCCTCTGTTCAATAGCTAAGGTATGTGAAGTTTGCTATTCATTATAGGTATGCCACACTTGCATTTTTATACCTTCTCACATCGGGGACATTTCGTTTCGTGAGAGTCGCAGTGGCTCAGTGGATAAGCACACAGACTCCCACCCGGGAGGCTTGTGTTCAAATCCGGAGCGGACACCTCTGAATTTTTTTTCGAGAGGAAAAGTTTTCAAGTGCTCAATTCTGCGACTCTGGTGGTTCGGAACCCACCGTATGAAAAATTGTAGGTCCAGTCGAGATGCAAACGCTCTCTTCCTCCCAGGCTCATGTTCACATGAGAATGGGTGTGTGGGGGGCGAATGCGTTTCGACTATAGGGAAAGGCTACGCGGTACATATAAACTAAAGAGTACCAAAAACCCAATATAGGCATGGAAACATAGGTCGATTAGCTCCGAAAAGGAGCAGAAAAAAGACCTGGGACTAGCCCGAACCGAACTTTACTTTACTTTTTTACATTTCGTTTCGTTTTACGTACTTTCATCATGAAACACACGACACGTGTGGGTGACACTATAAATTATGACGAAAGGGTGCACTCTGCTTACTTGCAAGTTGACATTAACACATTCGGCGATAGTAGTAACGATGGATACATTTGCATTCGAAGATTATAATCGCTATGGAGAGCGGTTACATTCCACCGAATCTACATTTCAACCGCCCTCGCAAAGGCATCAAATCGTTGGCGGATGGTCGTATGGAAGTGGTTACCGAAATGACGCCGTGGGAAGGTGGCTATGTTGGTATAAACTCTTTCGGATTTGGAGGTGGCAACGCACACGTTCTCCTGAAGTCATGGACTAAAGAGAAAACAAAAAGTCACGGAATGAGCGGCACAATTCCAAGACTTGTTTTCGTGTCTGGGCGAACAGAGGAAGCAGTTCAAACACTATTAGATGACGTATGTAATGAGTTGAATCGATTGACATTTTTGTTTATTCATTAATCATGTGAAATCGGAAAGTTTCGTGCGTGTTTGGCCTGATGTATGTATGCGCCATGATTTCGTGATCCAATTCCACTGTTGATGGTATTAATGATTTTCCCACAATTTGATCAACTGACATCGCATGTTAACAGCTTGAAAGCAGACCGCTTGATGTGGAATACGTTTCCCTTCTCCACAACATACATTCCGAAGATATTTCAGGCCATGCATATCGTGGGTATACCGTCTTGCCACCGACAGGATTACCCCAAAATAACCTTCGAGGTGTACGGCATTATCCTGGCGGAAACCGGCCGGTGTGCTTTGTGTTCTCTGGATTGAGCTCCCAGTGGGCTGACATGAGTGAGTAGAATGGATCGATCGACTGCTTAATGACAATACTGTAATTTTCTTTCAACCAACTGTACAGCCGTACCGCTTTTCCAATGAGTCATTGATCATTGCTGTATTTTCAAAAGGTGCTTTATTGGAGATTCCCGTTTTCGCCGAAGCTATTCAAAAGTGTGACGTTGTTCTCAAGCCCTTCGGTGTTGACATTGTAGATATTTTGAAAAGTGGAAACTCAGAAATATTGGACATCATACATGCGTTCGTTGGCAGTGCTGCAATACATGTAAAGTTCAAATATTATACAATAATCAGCAAAGTACTCTTCGGAAATTCGAATTTCGCATGGATCATGATCTTTCATGATCATTTATCAGACAAAAACATCTTCGCAACGCTTATGAATACAGTTAAACATTATATTATATCATGTATAGATTGGCTTGGTAGATGTGTTGACGTCCGTCGGGGTGGAACCAGATATTATTATCGGCTACTCGGTAGGAGAATTGGGCTGTGCGTATGTTGATGGCTGCTGCAGTGCGGAACAAACGATTCTAGCGGCATACAGTCAAGGTTTGGCTTTAATAGAATCTGAAGAAAAAAGCGGGTCCATGGCGGTCGTCAGGCTCGGTAATGCAGAGTTGAAGAGTATGTGTCCGGCCGACATCAAGATCGCCGCTCACAATCGTCCCGAGAGTACAACGATCAGTGGTCCGGTCGATTCTCTGAGAAATTTTGTCACCAAATTGCAGGTGAATGTTTTCCTGAGTAGCCATTTTCGCAGTGATCTGAATACCTTACAATTAGATAGATCTTGGGATCATATCAATCAACAATGTCCAACTGTCTCCATAGGCTCAAGGTATTCGCGCTGAAGAGGTAGCTTGTTGCAATATCGCATACCACACTCACTATGCTGCCTCTGCTGGCCCGAAGATGGAGGCCTATTTGCGAAAGATTATCTCAAAGCCAATTCCTCGTAGTATGAGATGGCTGAGTACGTCCGTACCATATATTCAACGGGAATCCGATCCAGCCAAATTTTGGTCACCTGAATACATCACTAACAACGTACTTAATCCAGTTTTATTCGAAGAAACTATACGGCTGATACCGGAAAATGCGACAGTTATCCAAATAGCACCGTGTAATTTGCTGGAAACCATATTGGGAAAATCTTTACATGCAAATGTTACCAAAATTGCTTTTACCAATTCCGAGCGCGAAGGTAACGTTGAAGTTTTACTCGAAGCCATTGGGAAAATGTACGAGGTCGGTTTGAATCCTAAATTGACCGATCTGTATCCTGCTATTGAATATCCGGTGAGTCGTGGAACGCCTATGATCTCTCCCCTGCTACGTTGGGACCACTCAGATGACTGGTCTGTGCTGAGATTCGACCAATTCATAAGATTAGAGACCGGAGAAAGAATTGTCGAAATAAATATAGCGGACGAGAAGTTTGACTGGATGGCAGGGCACCTAATTGACGGAAGAAACTTGTTGCCCGCGACTGGATATTTATTACTAGTTTGGGAGACGGTCGCATTAATGCGGCCTACAAGCTATGAAAAAGTTTCGGTCGTGTTCGAAGATATTAGGTTCCTTCGAGCAACTACGATCCCAAAAGACAGTTCCATCGAGCTGACGATTATGGTTCAGAAAGGTAAGATCGATTCTCGAGTGACATGAGAACATAATACAATATAGTTCATTGCGAATAAAATTCGTACATTGACGAAAATTTTCGTTTCCAGGTTCAGGAAGGTTCGAGGTCTTCGAAGGTGGAGCCACTGTCGTTACTGGTTTCATTCATGCAACTTCCAACCCGGCTCGAGAACTTATCTCTTCTGGAATGTCGACCGTTGATGATGAAGAACTAGATATGACACCAAAAGATATTTACAAAGAGTTACGCCTCAGGGGTTATGGATACCGTGGATTATTTCAGGGTCTGAAGAAAGCCTCGACAAGAGGAACTGAAGGACGTATAGCTTGGTCAGAGAACTGGGGAGCTTTCATGGACAACATGCTACAGATGAAAATCATTGGGATGGACACCCGAGGACTGTTCGTTCCAACGAGTATCCGGAAGCTGGTGATAGACACCGAGAGCCATGTGGACCATCTTCGCGTTTTGCCCGAGGACGATAAAAGTAGGTGTTGCGCGGAATTCCTGCGTGTGAAGTTTTCACTCGACCGATGTTTGATTCTCACAATTTTGAAGCTGATTGAAATTCATGTATTTTGGGTCGTTTTCAGTGCTTACGGTGAGAGTGCATGAAGATTTGGACGTCATTGTATCCGGCGGCGTGGAGATACAAGGTTTAAGAGCTAGCGCAATAGCTCGAAAAAAACCCGCGGGAAATCCCGTGCTTGAGGATTTCAAATTCGTCGTGCATCGAGATCGAGCTGAGACGGACCTGAAAGTTGTGACGCGAATCGCCACACACATAGCGCTCGAAAACCAGTTCGATGTGAAGATAAAAACAATTGAATTGATCGACGAATCTGTTAACATAACTCCTGAAAAATTGACTTCCCCATTGATACAAGAAGTTCTCGCCGATTTGCCCCTGCTACAAGCCGACGTCAATGTCATTGCACCAGACGATACGTTTTCCGCTGGTACGTTACCTCAAAATATCGAAATTGGAAATCTGAAGAAATTGTCCAGCGAATCCGGTGCGTTGATGGTGGTGGGACATGGAATCTTTGCTGATAAAAATACTGAGGCCTTGAGACTTATAGAAGCAGCGATGGTCGCGGGAGGCTTCATGCTAGCTAGGGAACCTATGGACGCAGATACTGATATTCTGCAAGCCGTCGAAAGTGAGGACTTCGATATCCTCTTAGAAAAACAATCTGGCAATGAACTGGTGCTTTTACTTCGCAAGAGGGACAAACGACCCGAAATAGCGACTGTAGTAAAACTAAACAATAACGAATTCACGTGGCTCCAAGTGCTACAAGCTGCTCTCAAGGCGGAAAGTGAGAAGCGCAAGCACAGCAGAAGTCGAGTGCTATTGGTGGGCGAGGGAGAATTTGAAAGTGGATTAATGGGATTGGTGAATTGTCTCAGAAGAGAACCAGGCGGTGAAGTTGTAGAGGGACTGTTAATCCAAGACTTGAACGCTCCAAAGTTTTCGTTAGGCGATCAATTCTACTCCGATCAATTGAAGCTTGGCTTGGCACTGAACGTTCTGCGACCTGGAAGAGTTTGGGGCTCTTATAGATTCTTCGCGATGAATCCGTTGACACCAAAACCTGTCTATCACGCACGGATCAGTCAGCTCGCGCGTGGAGATTTGACCTCAATGAAATGGGTCGAAGGAATAATTCAGCCGGATTGTCAGCAAGAGGATATCGTTGACATCCACTACTCGTCGATAAATTTCCGCGACGTTATGCTCGGTACTGGAAAATTGGCTGTTGAAGTTGCTGCCAAAACGAGACAAGGTCAAGAAAGCGTGATCGGATTCGAATTCTCAGGACGAGACGTGGACGGTCGTCCGGTAATGGGTATGATCGAAAGTGGAGCATCGGCCAACTTGTGTGTCTGTGACAGAGAGTTCATTTGGGATGTACCAAAGCATTGGTCATTGGAAGACGCGGCCACGGTTCCCGCAACGTATGGAACAGCTTACTACGCTCTGTTCGCAAGCGGTAAAATGAAGAAAGGTGACAAGGTTCTGATACATGCGGGCAGCGGTGGCGTAGGCCAAGCAGCGATTACGGTAGCTCTTCACACCGGATGTGAAGTTTTTACGACAGTCGGGACTCAGGAAAAGAGAGCATTCATTCGGGAACATTTTCCACAAATCGGTGACGACCATATTGGAAATTCTCGAGACACAAGCTTCGAACAGCTGATCTACCGCAAAACCCAAGGACGCGGCGTGGATATAGTGCTCAACTCATTGGCGGAAGACAAACTTCAAGCGTCGGTTCGATGTTTAACAACCGGTGGACGATTTCTGGAAATTGGTAAATTCGACCTTGCGGCTAACAGTCTTCTTGGGATGGAAACATTCTTGAAGGGCATAAGCTTTCACGGAATTCTCTTGGATAACCTGTTCAACGCTTCTTCTGACAAAAGAGTCCGATTGAGGCTAATGCTTGATGAAGGAATAAAGAGCGGTGCAATAAAACCACTTGTCAGAACGGTATTTCCAATGAATGAAGTCGAGGAAGCCTTCAGATACATGGCAGGTGGAAAACATATCGGCAAGGTTTGTCATCCATTTTACTGTCACTTGCAGCAGCATTTCTCACGTCACAAGTGACGAAAAGTGGCACTTCCGGTATCAAGAGAAAACAGGACAGCATTTGGCTATGATTGGCAGGATTTCTCGCGTGAATAGCGTCATTTGTTCGATGTTATGTTATGCCATATGCCGCAAACTTTCATGCCAGAAGTTCTTCTTTTCGCCACTAAGAGTGCTCCCGTCAAACTTAATTACTCGCCCTTATCTATCTGACGTTCAGTAGACGTGGGGGGTAAAAAATCCTCGAACATGTTTTATAGACGCCCCATAACCGGAAACAATTTCAGGTAATTTTGAATATACGTGGCAAAGCGGATGGATCGCCATGTGAACTTCCTCTCGCCCTTCCACGGTACTACTGCTCAGAAACGTGCAGTTATCTTATTCTTGGCGGCCTGGGTGGCTTCGGTCTTGAGCTCGCCGATTGGCTGGTACTTCGTGGGGCAAAAAAACTAGTCTTGACGTCACGGACAGGCGTTAGTAACGGGTATCAACGTATGCGTATCAGGCTTTGGGAAAGTTACGGAGTGATGGTTGTCGTCGTGGCTGGAAAGGACGCGTCGACGCACGACGGATGCGAAGCTATCCTGAAAGAAGCTGAAGCCCTTGGTCCACTGGACGCTATATTCAATTTGGCAGTAGTGCTCAGAGATGCCCTGCACGAGGACCAAACAATGGAGTACTTTGAGGAATCGTTCAGAGTGAAGGCTTGGGCCACGAAGCAGTTGGACAAGTTGTCAAGAAAACTGTGTCCGCATCTCAGACAATTCGTGGTATTTTCTTCGGTATCATGCGGTCGAGGTAACGCAGGGCAAACGAATTACGGAATGGCGAACTCTGTGATGGAAAGAATATGCGAAAAACGAGTAGCCAAGAATTTGCCAGGGTTAGCTATTCAATGGGGAGCTGTTGGCGATGTTGGACTCGTTGCAGAGATGCAGGATGATAACAAGGAAGTTGTCATCGGCGGAACTCTGCAACAGAGGATAACGTCTTGTCTGCAAGAGCTCGACGGTTTCTTGCGACAAAAGTCTCCCGTCGTTTCGAGTATGGTTGTCGCTGAAAAGAAGGCTGGTAGTGCGGTGGCTACGAATATTGTGGACGCAGTTGTGAATATCATGGGTATGTCTGCGGCTCAGCCATCCAATTTCTGAGAATGGACCATAGTTAACCAATGTAATCATTTTGTAGAAATCAAGGATCTCAAAACAGTGAGTCTGCACACACCTCTTTCGGAGTTGGGAATGGATTCCATGATGGCTGTCGAAATCAAACAAACATTGGAGCGTGAATTTGACGTGTTTTTGACCGCACCGGACATTCGTGGTTTGAATTTTTCGAAGCTCATAGAAATGTCGCAAGCGCAACCCACGGACAACGAAACCCATGGAAATGGGGTCGAGAACGAACGGGAAGAATCTGCTGGTATAACCGTGCTGTTGAAAACACTCGGCTCACATGAGCTCACGAAAAGCGTTTGTGTTCCATTGGTAACGAAACCGAAAAATGGTAGAGGTGAAGTCTTCGTATTGCCAGGAATCGAAGGAGCGCATAACGTGTTCCAGTCCCTTGTCGGTAAAATAAGGTCACCAACTACTTGTTTACAATTCGGAACGGGTTTTCTGAAACCAAGACCACTCGACGACCTGGTCGACCTCTTGATCCCGGTGAGAATCCTTGGTACAATTTCATAACTGCAGACCATCCACGCGAATAGCTAATGTCGATCATTTTTTTAACCGTTCAGCATGTAAAATCGAAGATTACACAAAACTTCGCCGTAGTTGGATATTCTTTCGGAAGTCTGGTGGCCATCGAGATTGTCAGACGGTTGGAAGCCGACGGCCTTGCCGGACGTCTCGTCTTGATCGATGGTTCACCTGATTTGATGAAGGCAATGATCGGCCAACAATTCATCCAAGCTTCTGAGGACCAGATGCAATCACAATTTCTTTTATCTGTAATGAATTCTATAGAACCGATCAACATCAAACAGGTACTCGAACGAGACTTCACTTCTCTATTCAACCATGTTATCATAAAAACCATCATTTCCACCCATCGCAATACATTTGCTGTTCATTCCCGAAGTATTCTTCATAATTCTTGTCTGTCAAAATAATAATCAAATTTCTTCATTTTCAGCTGAATGAAGAATTAGAAAAATGCAGTACCTGGGAAGAGAAATTAGTAGCATTCACAAGAACGAATTCTGCAAACAAAACGCTCAAATTTTCGGCAGAAGAGCAACAGGCAATGCTTTCATCCGTTTATTCTCACTTCAAAATCATTCAGACCTATGACTCATCGGCACGACCCCCTCTTCGAACACCTGTAACTTTACTGAAACCAAAGATTCAGTCTGTACGTTCGATTTCGGAGGATTATGGGCTGAGTTCGGTACGTGTATACTATTTTTGTTTATGTGTCAATAAGGTTATAACAATCATGATCGCCTTCGAGTATTCAACAATTGAGATGTTAATCCACCTAAAGTAGGCCTTCCATTGAACTCTGAGGTCATTGTTTTGCATTCAATCAAGTTCTAATTCAATGCGTAGGACAGATTTCGGAAAATTTCAACAAGATCAATTAATAGTGCGATTTCACGAACAATTATTTTGTACCTGGAGATGTCTCAAGTTTATTGAACATGAGAACAATGAAACTACATTTGCTGACAACAACAAATTGTTGATCTTCACTGATCAGAGTCACTTTTTTGGCTAATGGAAATGACCAACACCCTGAATACTTATCACTAATGGTCAATGCGAATATCTTTACCCGTTTCACAGATTACACAGGGTGAGGTTGAGGTACACTACGTGGAGGGCGATCATTTGACGATCTTGGATGACGGAATATGTGCAGCAGCTATCGACGGAGAACTCAAAGAAAATGTGATGCGTGATTCGAGTAATTATATGATTCCAAATCCTATAATCCTAACATGTCTGAGATGAATTTAATTCATTTTGATGCTGTGGGAGGTTGACATGATTTTGTGCAAACCTTCATTGTCTCTACACGTCACCCGATGTTCCATAAAATACCGAATAAAGACTTCAATTTAATAATTTATTCCTAGTTTGTAGCCTATCCTGTTCCAGGACTGATATAGTAGCTGAGTGTTGTATTTCGCGGATGTTGTTGCTCAATCAGGGAGGGATAACTTCATTCACTCCATGCTCAAACGTTCCCGAAGATTACAGAGAGAAGTACACGTATGAGCAGTAATATAGCAACTGACTTGAATGTGTTGAACCATATTATAGAAAATCGTTGGTCCTTGTTTGAATTGGTGATGATAACTGTTTTAATATTTTATTTCGATGCACGATATTTATTTATTTATTTATTTATTTAATAAATTCAACGGGGGTTAGCCCTTTTACAAAGATAAGAACAAAAAAAGGAGAGAGAAAAAAAAAAGAAAAAGACAAAGTTACAATATAATCGAATATAACAAATAACAAGCAGAGTACATATAACAATAGACAAGAAGAGTAGATAAAAATAGACATAAGCAAGAAAAACAAATAAAAATAGGACAAAGATAGCAACGAATAGACGTGTCTATAATGAAATGGGGTGAAGAGATAAAAGTAAGCTGTAGACCTAAAAAAAACTGAGGTAAATAAAATAAAATAAAATAAAATAGCTGAACTGCGAGCTGCCGGCCTCCAATATAAACCGGGAAAAACATAGAAAGTACCATATTAAGCATAGACATGCAGCAAACTGCGAGCTTTTGATCTAAAAATACCCAGAGAATCATTAAAAACATCGAGCCACTGGCAGCTGGCATTACCCAGACGACTTAGTCTAGCGACAATTGCCCTCTCTCCGAAGTCGCCAGAGAGCACAGGAATCGCAAACAAAGAATTATTAGGTCTCAGACCAGGAAAGGGAACCCTAAGTTGGAATTGGGACAGAAGGTCAACGCAATCAATATGGCCATTCCACAACTTGAATAGGAAGAGAAGGTCATTATACGATCGCATTGAGCGCAAGCTACACAACCTTATGTTGGAAGCAATGATTTGGTAGTCATGCTCAATTGGGCTCAGCGGTTCACCTAACTTGAAAGCTAAAAACCTAAAAAATTTATGCTGCACAATCTCTAGAGAATGACAGAGGCAATCAGTATGAGGAGACCAGATCGGGGAAGCATACATAAGAGTAGACCTTACCAGACTATTGTATAAGGTCAACGCAGTTTTAGGTGATTTAAAGTCCTTGCAAGATCGAATAACGAAACCGAGTGACTTCATGGCTTTAAGAGCAGTCTTGGTAATATGAGGTGTGAAAGAAAGTTTATGGTCAAAGGTAATACCCAAATCTTTAATCTCGTCCACTTGACAAAGTATATGGCGGTTAGTCTCATACTCGGAAGAGATGGGATTTTTGGATCGTGAGAAGGAGATGACTTGACACTTCTTATAATTTAATTTAAGACTATTATTGTCACACCACAAGCTAACCCTATCCATATCTTCCTGGAGCAGCACGGCATCTTCGGGTGATTGGATGACCCTATTGATTTTGAGATCATCGGCATATAGTAAAAACTCCGAGTTTCGAATCGTGGAGCCAATATCATTTATTAAACAAATTAAATAATAGGGGCCCGAGATGGGAACCCTGCGGCACTCCAGAATGCACATTAATTCGTTCGTTCGATATGTGCTTTATTTAATGTAATTGATTGAAACACTCGATTATATGACTTATGGCATAAAAGAAAAATTACATTGGATGCTCAATCAATGAAGTTAAATTACAAATTACATTTTGGAATGAATAATTGAAATAAGGTTATTAAAAATTGCTTCTGTAATATGTAATGGGAATGATCAAATTTGACGAAAGTAATTCATTCCTCACAACCCTGTTTATGACTAAGTATCGCGAAGATGAACAACAATTTCATATTCTACCAGTAAGTATAAGTGTATTGAGTAAGCTTACGAAGTATGTTTCAATCTGTAAAAACTAGGTACCGAATCATAAATTAAGATAACCCTGCAGCATGAAACATTCAACATTATTTCTTGTTGCGGATGTTTCTTCTGTTTTGGGAAGCAGGTGGTTGTTTTTGAATGGACATTCACCATCTGTTACTAGTGAACGATCAATAAAGATTAATTTTGAAAATATAAGCACATAGAACGATTTGGATGCCAGCCGGTAACCGCCTCCGGAACAACCTTCGGCCCGGATGAATTACTAAAGACAAAACGGTCTGAAACCAGATTGTGACAACTTGTTCTCACGGATGTGTCATGACAAACAAAAATTATTGAGAAAAATGAATTGATTAGATAATTGATCAAGGACAAAGAGTCTTCGAAGTAGGAATATTTTCAGGAAAAAGTTTCTCACAAATTATTATAGACGACATGCGCACTCTGCTTCATTGCTTCAACCGAGTCGGTTTGAATAATTCGGCGCACGGGCACATACTGGTGATGAGTGATCACACACAGCAATTTCCAAATACCCGTCCTCGGGCGAGGTCTTCTTCAGAGAGTCATTCAAAACTAGGTACTCGCTATCGGTATTCACGGAGATGAGCCTATCCAACTCTTCTCGCGGACCAGTGAACGATGGTCGGTGCTCGGGTTCAGTTGACCAGCAATACAGCATCACATGGTACCTGGAAAATGGACCGCCGAGTTTATTGCACATTTTGATAATGGTATTTCTGTGAGACCAAAGAAACTGTGATTTGACGTTTCGAAATTGACGATAACACGACTCACAGAGCGATGCTACACGACGATGGTCGCTCCATTCTGTCCCCCGATGTCAAGAACTTCAGGATATCGATCGTCGGAATTCCAGGGTACGGGTCACCTCCCAAGGTGACGATCTCCCACAAGAGAACACCGAATGACCATCTGCGAGAGGATTCATTATTCGGTTAAGGTACACACTTCAGCAAATTTCAGACATTCATAACATTTGTCTTTGGTGTCACGAACCATGCAGTGACACTAAGTGTGAACAAATTATGCCATCATCTGTTTTGATAAACCGTGAAAAGATGAGATCCATTTTCACCTACTTTATGGCTTCACTATTGAGGCTCATAACATCATAACAAAATAGACCATAAACTCCTGACTCTCACGTCGCTGGAGGTGCTGAAAAGTTGATGAGTGAGAGCCTCAATTGCCATCCATTTGAGGGGCATTCGCCCGTTCCCCCTTTTTACATAGATGTCCTCTAGATAGACATCGCGGCTTAGTCCAAAGTCGGAGATCTTCACAGTCCTGTTGTCACATACGAGAATGTTCCTCGTGGCTAGGTCACAGTGCACGATTTTGTTCGATGACAGAAACTCATGTGAAAAGAGAACGCAAGTATTGCCAAGGGAAATGCGTATGAGGGTCAGATCTTACCATTCCTTTCGCAATCTGGCGACCATAATTCAGCATATCTATCATCTGTGCAAAAAATTGATCCGTTGAATATCATACCTTGGATTGAAATGCTGAGGATAAACTCCAATTGTATCCGTATTCAATCGTATTTCCTACTTACCTCGACCAACACTTTTGTCAACCTTGTTCACTGTGAATCAAAGATGGAAGGGAAATTAAGACATGACAATTACTGCAGGAAATGTTATAATCATACTTATTCCAACTCACGCAAGTCACTGGCGTTCCTTCCGAGGGTATTGTTAGGGCCAAACGACGTTGGACTCGGTGCGACAAGTTGTTCAGTCTCATTCGCCGATACCTTCGATTCCAGCAGTGCCTACACAAAGGGAATCAGTTTATCTCTGCAGCTATTGATTGGGTTATCCCGTTGTGTTCAACCGTTACATGTTATGAGATATTTACAGCACGAAGAAAAGACTGCAAGTCTCCCTGGGAGCAGTACTCGACGACTAGTAAGGGTTTCGGGCCAGAGGTGCAGCATCCCATGAAGAGAACGATGTTCGGATGTTTACCCAACGTCTTCAGCATTTTTATCTCGAGTTCCAAGTTCCGCAGGTTCGTCTGGCTACTGTCGTCTATAATCAAGAACGTGTTTGTCAACACTTTTCCTCAAATTCGAAAGCAGTCTACAAATCGACAGCCCACCTCGCGTCATTTTCACTGCCACTGCAGTCGTCTGATCCTGATCACCGCGTAGAATTCCGAGCTTAACGACACCGAAGGCTCCGTTACCTAGGACTCGCTTACGCTCCAGTTCAATTCCGTACTTATCCACCAGTGACCGTGGAATCGATGACTTCAGATTTTTTCACAGATTGCGAATCAATTAATTTAATTTTATAACGCTCAGTGGATGATGTCAATATCACTATCATTTTTCACCATACAATCGACGCATACCAAAAATCTCACCATCCGAGTACCGTGATGGCTTCTGTGACTGTCGAACTTCAGTTATATCAATATTGCCATGACACTTTATAATGAACAAAGATTAACAAAATTTGCAAAAGATTGATTATTCTCACGGTGAATGATTCCGTATAGTAATTGTGTGAACAGTTCTTCGTAAATTCGCAACCTTGTTTGACACTAGTCATAACAATTATTGAAGCTATCGATTAGCTCGATTCTCGCCTGGTAGACAAGAAATGCGGATTCTTCACTTCTCAGGATGAAAAAAGAACAAACCATGGTCAGTGACGAACATGCGATTCAAATTCAATCATCGGTCAAGATTAATCACAACCAGATATTTGGAATGCATCCGACGAATGCATGGCTACTGCTGCATTCAATAGGTTACATACTGGGCCTCTGTGACGAAATAAAAAAAAAAAACGCCCCCAAGGTATGCCTAACACAGGCCTGTGGGAGGGTAAAGGATTTGTTTCATTCCGTCAGAAAGGTAACTCAGACGTAGCTGGAGATTCTTCCTTCTGAAACCAATGTTCTCAGGTTGATGGGTAGTGTTAATATAATCTACCTCGGGAAACGGCGATACTGGCAGGTATGCTAAATTCCAAGGCAGACTCAACGCTACTCCGAGTTAATGTTTTTGCCTGTACGTTGACCGTGAAGTTGGAAGTCAGCGGTAGATCATGGAAACTCACTCTGTAGACGCCGAACTGTTGACAGACAAGACAAGAGGAATGCGCCAATTAGGTCACAATAAAGTGAAACCCCGTCAAGAGCCGGGTCGGGGTGGATTCTGCTCCGACGGGGGTCCCCCACTCGGCCATATCTTGCCGCAGGCGCGTGTCTTTTCCCCTACCATCTCGAGCGTCGACTCTATGGGAGTGGGGGAAGGTCACTCATTCGCACGCCGACGAACCTGCTCTTAACGGGGTTCCACTGTATTTGTATACGGATCTGTTTGGAATGTGGAAAATCTTCGTAAATCATTCAGCATTCTGAATAATTGAGTGAGACCTTTCTTAATTTCTGATTCATTCTTGGCCACAACTACACTCTTCAAGAGAATTGGGGCGTTTGATCACCCTGGCTGCGCGGAAAATATAAAACAAAAAACAAAAAAACTTGACAGTATACATGCAATAGTGTAACGGTCCAGGTAGAGCGTCTACGATAATTATTTTATTTATTTTAACGTGCTCCGGTTCACGTCTCGGACCAATCTATGGAAAGAGTATTATTACAAATATCTTGTATAAGGACCGCGTGTATGTGTGTGATGTTTACGATGCACACTCTCGCACCGCGTACACACTGCCGGACTACCGCGCGTATCCTCGTGCTAATGTGTATTCAACAAAAAATATTTCTTCAAGAATACCCACCAACAAAAATTCGTCTTCAACAAAACTCGACGGGCCTGGCGGGCCAGGTGTGGGTAAATGCAGGAGTAATCATTCAGGTCCCCATGTGCCATTTTTATACATTGCTATGATGGCACGCCAAGTACGCCAAGTACTAATCCCCACTCCCCAAACTTTTTTCTCCAATTTTTTTTTCTCGAAATTTGTTTCACAATAATTATGAGAAACCAATGGAGTGAGCGAGCGTAGCGAGCGAACGAGCACATTGCCGTATACTCTAATTTAATTTTCATTTGTTGTGCTTGGCAGTTGTATCTGATAAATTCTTTTTTAGAAAAAATTTTTGAAGGTCGAGTATTGTTGAAGACGAATTTTTGTTGCTAGGTATTTTTGAAGAAATATTTTTTGTCGGAGGCAAATTTTTCTTCATAGATTTCTTGTAGGCAGATCACATTAATGTACTTGGCGAAAGGTTTTTGCACCAGAGGTGCTTTTTGGGGGGATTAGGGATATCAATGCTTTTTGCAGAATTTCGATTCACCAGCTGCTAATTAGTCTCGTTATACGCTACGCTTACTCGATAGGGTGATCTGATGTTCCTCGCTCGGGACACTAATTCCGTTGTCAGTATTTTCAGATTCATTCCTATGAATATCACTCAGTACGTAGAACCATTCTACCGGAACACAAGCGCTGTATTTTACTGTAATAACGTTCTGTCGTTGCGCAGAATACTTGTATCAGTGTTTGATTTTGGGTGTATACTATGGAAAACATGTACTGCGAATGCGATAATAATTGAGGTAATACTGAAGGTTTTCGTTTTTAAAGGGAGACTTCAATGAAATTTTGGGCAAAAATAGGTTTTTTAGTTCTTGAAATATTGAAAAGAGGACTTTTGAAATTATGGCAGTATGGGGTGCGGGAGAGAAAATGCAAGCCTCCTGCGGTGAAAGTGTACACGCAAGGAATTTTGGCAGCAGTGAGCAAAATCTTCCTCACAAGGTTTCTTGCGCTTACCCGTGTAGAAAATTGTTGAGGCATCCCGAATTGAAAAGAGGCCCCTTTTAGGGATCAACAGGGCATCCACCATAAGGGATTCCTATGTGTTACCGAACTAGGGTCAAGTTAGGGTTTATTGAGGCATCCAAGTTGATTGTGTCTTGGCATGTCCCACTAGTACCAAACTTGGACCAAGTAAGTAAGGCCTTATTTGGGCATCCAAGTTGATTTTCTTTTGGCGTGCCCAACTAGTGCCAAACTTGGGCCAAATTCGGGCTCATTTGGGTATCCAGGGCAATTTTATCCAGGTTTTCCCTACTGGTGCCAAACTTGGGCCAAGTTCGGGCTTATTAGGACATCCAAGTCCATTTTTTTGCTGGCGTGCCCGAATGGTGTATACGGTGCCAAACTTGGGCCATATTCGGGTTTACTTAGGTATCCAATTTAATTAGTAAATCTTCTTTTTTGACTTTTTCCTTGAAAACTGTGTTGTATCCTTATTAGGTTTTATAGGTCAATGACAACTCATCTTTTTAACGTTTCAACCCTGTAGAGGGCCCTCTGCAGAACTGTAATTTCATTTTTATTCCGTAAATATCTTATAATTCTACAAGTATCATATAATGTGTTAGAAACTATAATAGAATGATACTTTATTATTATTTATTATTTATTTCGAAAGAAACAAGTACAGATATACAGGAATATGTCTTATCCTACTTGTAAGTACTGCAGGAGGTGTGAAAACACCTGTGCGCAGCTGGGTTTATCCTTATTGTTGTAAGTTATGAGAAATAAGAACAAATAACAAATAGAAAAAGAAATATGGAGAAAATAAAATATAAAATTAATAATATAAACAAAACGAACAATGATTGACTATATCGCCACGTAGGACGTATCGGAAATAATAAAAACAATATTTTAACAAGATTAAACTGCTAACCTATAAAACAATAATACACTATAAATATCGCTAATACACTATAAATATCACTCAGTTATTACAAAATTCGGCTACTGCTAACCATCGCTTTATTGCACGCTTTATTGAATCTTTGGAGGTGCCCAACTCAGAAAGCGCCCGCGGGAGGGCATTAAAGAGCTTAACCCCCACGTACTTGTAGCACCTTTTCCCAACCTCTAGCTGAACTTTCGGCAACGAGATGCTTTTGTGCCTAGTTGCCCTGGGTACTACGTCTTTCTTGCTTTTTAGCTCCTCATACTCCCGCGAGATCGCTTCTAAATAAAAGCACTTGTCTACTGTTAGTGGAGCTATCAAAGTTCTCTGTTCTTTTCCCATAATAATATCAAGTATCCTCTTTTGAACGCTTAGTAAAGGTCTGATTATGCTTATAGATGCCCCACCCCAGGCCACAATACCATATGTGGCACTACTGTGGAAGAGTCCGTAGTACAACATTAGCAGGTTCCTAGTGCTCACAATGGGTCTCAGTCTGGCAAACACGTAAATCAAATATCGAAGTTTCTTGACTAGATAATTAACCTGTGCGTCCCACCTCAGACACGAATCGACGAGTACTCCTAGGTATTTGGTAGATTGCACTCTAGTAAGACAGCAATTATCAATTTTGACTTCAAAATCTCTTGGCACGCTATCTGTATAGTTTCCAAACGTAACACAGACAGATTTGCTTACGTTAAGCGAGAGCCGGTTGTTATACAGCCAATTATGGATAATATTCAGGTATAGACTAACCCTATCTCTAACCAATGTCCACGAGTCCTCCGAGCACAGTAGCACCGTGTCATCTGCATAGGCAATAATGTCAGGTACCAACTCAAGGAGTCCATTTATATACGCATTAAAGAAAAAAGGCCCCAAAATCGTACCCTGGGGGACTCCTATATCGACCCCCTTGAGCTCACTTTTAACCCCGTTCACCTTCACACATTGGGATCGCCCTTCCAGATAACTCCGTATGAGCACTAACACCTGCCCTCGCAGGCCATAGTTTTCTAACCTATCAAGGAGGATGCCATGGTCAACGGTATCAAAAACTTTAGAGAGGTCAAGAAACGCAGCAGCAGTGGGCTTGCTTTTATCTAGTTTTGAGTGAAGGAAGGTAGACAGCTCGGCCAAAGCATCGCTGGTGCTCCTGCCCTTTCTGAAGCCAAACTGCTTGCACGAAAAAATCCCATTTTTTTCAAAGAAATTGCATAGCCTCGAGTGGAGCACCTTCTCAAATATTTTAGCGAAATTAGATACCAGAGATATGGGTCTATAATTATTGGCCGAATGTTTGTCTCCGGCTTTGAACACAGGAACAACTTCGGCAACTTTTAGACATCTAGGAAAGACGGCAGTCTGAATGCTCAGATTAATTAGGTAAGCTAGTGGTTTCACTATGTGGCATGCAATTTTTTTTATGGTGACGGCATGTACGCCATCAACTCCACCAGATTTTGCCTTTAACCCCTTTATAATCTTGAGTAGTTCCCCCTCATCTGTAGGATTTAAGAAGACAGAGTGAGGCTTTCTGCGTGCATGCTGCAGGTCGAGTCTAACAGTTGGCGCCCTAGCACTCTTAGCAATGCTTTGGCCCACCGTGCTGAAAAACTCATTAAAACAACTTGCTACATCTTCTACTTTGGTGCCGTTGCAGTTCAGGTATTGTACACTGCTGCTATCTTTTCGGATCTTGCCTAATTTAGTATTTACAAAATTCCAAAGACCCTTGCTATCTTTGTTTTCAATTTGATCCCTCTCATATCGGTTTTTTGCTATTTTCAATAACTTCTTGAGCATCGCTTCGTACCTCTTGTAATTTAATTCATGTTCTTTGACACCGAAATTCTGTTTCCACATGTCATACAGTTTTTTCTTAGTTAAGGTCGCTACTACTAGTCCTCTCGTTATCCAGGTTTTACGGGGAATCTCTCGTCTCCTTCCCTGGGATACACGCGAGGCTTTCTCAATCAGAGCACATAGCTCCTTGATAAAATTTTCCACCGCTGAGTTTACGTTGTCGGCTGCAAAAACCTCGCTCCAATTCTTCTCCTTGCAGAGTTCAACAAGCTTATTGATATTAATTGACTTACAACTACCCGCGCTCGTCTTGTCCACCTCGTCAGGCCTAGTGCTAATCATAACAAAAATCGGCCAATGATCAGTTATTGGGTAATTAAGTTTGGCAGCTTCAAAATCTAATTTCGACTTTACCATGATGTGGTCAATGCATGTCCCACCGCCCAGGCCTGAACTTGGTCGAGTGACAGTATTGATGGTTGGACTGTACTTGTGCTGCATTAGTGTATTCAGGTATTCATTCGCCACCGCCGAGCCACTCAATGTGTCTATGTTAGTGTCTCCCACAATTATGTGGTTATCAAGACTATCACTCTGCCTAAGCATTAACGTAAGATCAGTTAAAAAATCTCTAGTACCAATTTCGTGACACCGGTAAAGGCCAGTTACTTTTATGTCTACTCCCTTCTTAAAGTTAACCAGCAAACTGATAGTTTTGATATGACCAAACGATTCAACTGCAACATTATGCTTTAGCTTTTCGCATACATACATCGCTACACCGTCTGCTTTATTTATCTTGCTCTCATTTGTATAAACGCAGTATCCTGGAATGTCAATAAAACCATAGCAATACTCAAGCCAGGCTTCCGAGCAGACTATGATGTCGGGTTTGGTACACAGACTACTTATTAGTACGGATAAATTCAGAATGTTGTTTCCTATACTCCTAATATTTACATGCATAACAATCAGTTTATTTAACTTCGCCAGGTGGCCGTTTAAATGATCTAGATCCTCATAATATGCCTCTTCCTTAGGCTCTAGAAATCCCTCGTCCATCAGCTGCTTGGTATATTACTCCTCCCACCCCTCGCCCTGTCCCAATAAGTCGGCTTGCTTGGATAGTCGGTGGATCTAATCGTACTTTCGACTCTGTATTTATATGTTTCGCACCGGCGAAAGTCAGTCGCCTCGTGGTCCGTTGGCCTGCTTGTTTTGAATTTCGCGTTCGCCGCTATACAATTCCGACATGCAGTTGTTGCTGCTTTACAGTCCTTGCTTGCATGGTTGCCTGCACATTTGCGACAGGTTTCTTCACTCCTGCACTTGTTCTTACTATGATTGAAGCCACAACACTTGTGACATAGACTAATGTCAAAGTCGTCGAACACCGGGCAGTTCTGCCAACCCACGTACATCTTTCTGCGCTCCATGATATTAGCGTAGTTTTCACGCGATACTTCGAGGATAAACGTTTTAAGATTGTTTCTTCTATCTTGGAAGACATGCACTACGCGCAGATCCCTAACACTCGTCAGGTTGTTCCTCTGAACAAGGTCGGTTATTATGTCATTCAGCTCCATGTCAGAATCAACACCCACTAGTCTGATTCTTGGTCTTTTACGCTTCTCGATCTCCGTGTCACACCTCTCACCGAGGTTGGTTTGTATTATCTGCTCGACCGCCTGCGTCTGACTCGCCGTCTTGCATTTTATGAGCACACCATCCTTACCCTTGTCCACGATGTTCTCAACTTGCAATTTTACGTCTGAACAAACTATTGCTTTCACGTCCTGGATAAAGTTTTTCAGCTCTCCGCCCTTAGATTTGACTACTAAGGGGGGTGGGTTTACCAACTCGTGAGACGGCAAATGTTTTTGGCGACTTCTGCGAACGATTTCGACTGCTTCGACCTGTACTCGTTCAGCAGCTCCTTTAACACTTCATTTTTGTCCTTCAGCTCAAGATTTAGATCTCTGAGGAGGTTGTTCTCAACCTTCAATGTTGCCTCCCCGGCCTGCTGGCTCGATTCCTTTCCCGAACCTTCACCACACTTTACAACTTCCGAGACACTATCGTTCAACACCACAGTCTTGCTGTCCAACTCAGCATCGCGTAGCTTCAGCTTCAGTTCAGCAATAATCTTCCTAGCTAACTCGTTCAAGACAGCTTCGCTTCTCTTATCCTTGCCGGCTCTAGTCTGTTTCGAGGTTAGGAAAATGTCTTTATGATTCGGACAAATAACCAAAGTTGATGACAGGAAAGTGATTTTCTCTAGACGACTAAAATCGCTTTTGTGATATGCCTCGTCACAGATTATACACACAACTGTGCTAACTTTTTTCGTAGGATGACATGTAAAATAGACGTCCGGAGGCTCTGCCTCGGCGGCCGCCATCTTGCAAACTTTTATACTTTTTTATTAAATGATACGCAGGAATATGTTTGACGGTACGTTGTCTACAGAAAGTAGGTCTATGTTCCTCGAGTATATGCGCAAGAGTGTTTGCCCCTTGGCTAGCGCAAGACTACCTCGGGGTCCTTCCCCTGATGCCCCAGTTTGGGTGGGGCGAACCATCCTCTCCTGACCCACGGGACAATGAGATGGCAGGCCGTTGCCGTTACGCCACGGGTGACTTGCGGGTAGTATACGTCGGGCGTTCGGAAGCGATTTTCCCACAAATGACAATTAATACTTACCACCTCGGTACCACAATGCACCTCAAAGAACCAGATAAGGACGCATAATAGTATATTATGCACCTAAGGGCGACAAGTTGTTTTTGACGAGTGCGAGGTTGTATCACGAGGCGAAGCCGAGGGATACAATCGCACGAGTCTAAAATAACGTTTGCCCTGTGGTGCATACGATATTTTATACACCAAAGGGAAATAAAGTGGTTTTTCCGGCTGGAACAGGGCAATAAACCGCCGTTTATATCCCTGAGGTGTATAAATGTCATAACTTACTTAGGTGAGTCAAAAAATCGCTTCTCGGTTCTCAAAGACAAAATTTCGGTTACATAACCTATAATTGTTGAATTTCGAATGACTGTTACAGTTGCTGTCGTTTTTCGCCGATCCAAATGTAAATAATTTCGTTTTCAATGTAAAACAATCCTGCAATAAGTTTATTGTAAGTATCAATTGTCATTATATGATACTTGTAGAATTATAAGATATTTACGGAATAAATATAAAATTACAGTTCTGAAGAGGACCCTCTACAGGGTTGAAACGTTAAAAAAATGAGTTGTCATTGATCTATGAAACCTAATAAGGATACAACACAATCCAATTTAATGTTTGCAGGTTCCCACAACCTTTACCAAACTTGGGCCAAGTTCGGGCTTATTTGGGCATCCAAATTGATTTTGTCCTGGTGTGCCCAACTGGTGCCAAACTTGGGTCAAGTTCGTGCTTATTCGGGTATCTTAGTTATTTTTGTCCAGGCTTTCCTAACCTTTGCCAAACTTGGGCCAAGTTCGGGCTGATTTCGGTATCCAAGTTAATTTTGTCCATGCTTTCCTGACCTTTGCCAAACTTGGGCCAAGTTGGGGTTCATCCAGGAATTACGATTGTTTTGGTAGACTCTATCAGAAGACTCAATCAGGATAAACGATTGATTTTGTCCGGACTTTCCGAGCCTGTGCCCAGCTTGGACCTAATTTGGACTAATTTGGTTGTAAGGAAAAGTGTACAGTAAGTACATGATTATGACATTGCGACATTCTCTGCTCGTTCTAATAATGAATTGTCAGTCTTTTCAGTTAGTGTTCACTGTCCCTCCCAATACTATAAATTTTTGATTTGTTGCCGACTGTCAACAAAGACTTGGTGGTCGTGCGGACAGCGTATACTGGATACGTAACCGGAAGATCGAAGGGTAGCAGGTTCGCGACCGGTGGCGGACTAGAAAATTTTCATTCAATGAAACTTAGCGATTCATTATGAGAAATGTGAATCATCGTCAGTTGATTGAAATCTGATCATTTCAAAGCGCTACCGGAAGAAAAACTTCCAAAATAAATTTTTCGAAATTTTTTTTTGTACTAATCGGGGATTGCCAGAGATAGCCAATATAGGCCCAAGGTTGCCACCTAGTATGGGCCCTTGTTTGTCAGCCAATATAGGCCCGATTGATAAATCTTGTGTCGGCCCAAGTTAGGTAGGCCATTTGACGCCCAATTGAATAACCAACAAACAATATTGGCCCAAGTTTACCCGCCCGTATGGGGCCAAATATGAAACGCGGCACAAAACGATATAAGGCCCAATACGGGCAACCCAAACGTGGGCCTAAATTATATTGAGGAAAATTAACTTGGCCCCTATTAGCGCCCAGAAGAAATTTCTACACGGGTACACATTCATCAAAGACGGCTGAACTTTTTTTTCACACTCTATACTACCATTACTCAAAAACTGCTGGAACGATTTTTTTATACGACATCTGATAGCGATTTTCAAAATTTCTCCGAAGTCTCCCCTTAAGGGAATACGTTGGCCGGATGAATACGTTTAGAATTGTCCGACAATGAACTCCAGCATAAGTGGAGATCCGTATCCTGCCATGCTCCAGTCAGGGCCGGCGACTTACGAAATTTCAGGGTGTGGAGTTGCTTAGATGACGGGGGCGTCGAAAAACATCAGAACCTGCCAAACAGTTGCCTTGTATACGCGTGAGCCCGATACTAGATATTTATGTGGCATGCGCGTAAAATGACTGTTTGTAGAGACGGGTGATGGTTTTGGTACGAGTCGCTGGTGTGCCTGGCAATCCGGATGCAAAGTCAGCGGCTCGTGCGAAAAATGTAATCCTTGCCGAACAGTTATTTAACGCGGGCGCCCCTATAATATTTTTTTCACCACACCTGCACGGAAAGGTCGACTTTCGGCCCGCTGCGCGAACGGGAAGTCGTGTTTCCGTTAAAGTTACACAGTGGTCCGGAAATCGAAAAAAGCGGACCAAAGCCGATTTCATTTTTATTTTTTCTAGGGACTTTTAATGGTTAGAATAGTTGTAGTGGTACCCCTACTATGTGTTATGACCGTTAAGAAAAGGGAAACGTCCCTACCTGGCTCAAGAATGCATTTCATTCGGGAGCGTCGGGCCTGCCGCATTGTTTGCTCGTCGCGCGGCGAAATAACATCAAAGTTTAGAAGCGTCTACAGCAGTGAAAAGTTAACGGATTTGCATCCCAAACAAAATGGATTCTTCTCCGGAAAGTAAGTACAATTCGAATGTCTTGCGTGGAAATATTGATAACAATATATGAGGTAGTTAATCAATAATAACGGTGGTGGTGTTTTCCTTGACCACGTTCTAAAAATTCGTGTTAAAAAAAGCAATAAGTCAAAAGTCTGGTCAGGTCGGGCTCTGAATCCAAATGGACATTGTTGCTTAGACATTTCTCTAAAACATATCCAAAAACGAGCTGCCCATAGTTGCCCCTTTGGCTTTTATGATTATTTTTGTGGGAAGATGTGTGCACTTTCGGCAGTTTTTCGTAGTTTTTGCGTCCATAATGTGGTTTACAGGAAATCGGTAAAAAGAATCATGTTAAATAATCATATTTTTTAATTCTTACAGATCCTCCGGATAATACCAGAGAAATTTCTTTCACGAGGAGAGAAATTTTTGAATTCGTGAAACCGATCTTGAATGGGAACATCAATGCGCTCACTGAAATTATTGAAGTACAGGTTGCAAAAAAACAGGAGCATCCATACATTTTGCCGCAAAATCAAAAAGATGCCCTGAAAAAATTAGTATCCGAATTCAGGAAAAGGTGGCAACAAGCTAACAGGACAGAAGAGAGATTCTCAGAAAAATTCGGCACCTTGCTCAACGTTCCGGTATTTTTCACAACTGAAATTGAAGTTCCGACGACTTCCACGGAAAGCACAGCGGGGCCCGGGCGTCATTCGACGAGCTGGGACGATTTGAGTGACAGGTCAAAACGGAGAAGGACAGACAAGATTCCTGAACAATATAGCGTCCAAGAACTGGCCTACGCTACACAGATTGGTCTCCGGGCTTCTGAAAATTTAGAGGCTTCGAAGGTAATTAGGGATGTCTCAGAAGGCAGTCCATCAACCGCATCAAAGTATCGGAAATCTATGGAACACGTTCCAGAAAGAGTGTTGACAGGGAACGAAGTATTATCATTCGTTGTAGAAGGTGGAGTGACGAAACATACATATCAATTACTACGTTCCACAGCCGCCAAGATAAATTGTAAAGGATGGCCGCCTTATAGTACTGTATTAGATGCTAAGAAAAAGTGTTACTCTGATAAGTCAGAAATTTCTGTAACTGGAAGTGCAGCTACAGTTGGACTCCAAGCATTGCTGAATCATACAGCTGGACGATTATTATTGGCACAATCGGACGTTATCAGAAGTCTTCCCGAAGACAAACTTGCTGGTTTAGAATTGATATGCAAATGGGGATGCGATGGCACTTCTGGTCAAAGCACTTATAAACAAAAATTCAGCGACGAAGATGGCAATGAATCGGATGACAACATTTTCTTTATTTTACTTGTTCCCTTGCAAATCTATGATAAAGTCAATCCGCAGATTATTATTTGGAAAAATCCGCGTCCTTCGTCGCCAAGATCTTGTCGTCCGATAAAAATAGTTTTTTTGCATGAAACTGCCGAAGCAACTAGGACAGAAGTTGATTGTATCGAAGCGCAAGCGAAAAACCTTGTGCCCTATGAAATCATACTTGACGGAAAAAAAATTAACATCGATTTCAATCTTGTTCTAACAATGATAGACGGTAAAGTTTGTAATTTAATCGTCGTCAAGTATGCGTTGCTACCTTTGTGGCGCTACGTCTAAAGGTTTCAATGATATCGACAAGATGTTGCAAAGACCGAACAATGAAGATTACTTCAAATTCGGAATATCGTCGCTGCATGCTTGGATACGGTTTTTTGAATGCTGCTTGCATGTATCTTACAAATTAGACTTAAAAAAGTGGCAAGCGCGCAAAGAGGATAAAGAAGGACTTGAGAGAAGAAAAAAAATATACAACAAGGTTTTCGTGACCAATTAGGGCTTATTGTTGATCAACCGAAACAAGGCTACGGAACTTCAAATGACGGAAATACAGCTCGGCGGTTTTTCGAAAATTCTGATATCTCTGCTTCTATAACGGGAATTGATGAGGTATTGATAAAGCGATTTCACGTGATATTGCAGATGATTTCTTGTGGGTTCGCAATCAATATACCCAAATTTCGCGACTACACGGAAATTACTGCAAGACAATTTGTTGACCTGTATGGGTGGTATTACATGCCAACAACAATGCACAAAATTTTGATACACGGTCCCCAAATTATTGATTCATTGATATTGCCTATCGGACAAATGTCCGAAGAAGCTCAGGAATCGTGTAACAAATATATTAAAGAATTCCGGCGAGATTTTTCACGAAAATGTGATCGAGCTAAAACCATGGAAGACGTTTTCTGCAGACTTTTGATAACGTCAGATCCACTAGTATGTAGTTTGCGTACAGTTCCTCCTAAGAAACTGAAATCGTTGACCGCAGATGCGGTTGAACTATTGATTCCACCTTCAGTTGCGGAATCAAGTCAGATTTCTTTGATTAATACGGAAAGCGATGAATCTGAAGATGACAATGATTTTCCACCGCATGCGTTTGATAGCGAGTAAGACGTTGTATAGTAGTAGTTGCATTAGTAGAAGTAGAAATCGTAAAATTATATCTAAATAAATGTTCAGTATCATTATAATAGGAATTAATTATTGTATCCCAAACTTCTTCTTCCCAAACCTTCACATGTCGAGTGTCCGAAAAATGTTCTATTCAATTTATTTGCAATCATAATTTTCAAAATCAGACTCTATATTTATCATCAGCAGCCTTGAAGACTCCTAAAAATGTCTTCCGTGCAAATCAAATCGACTCTCCAAAAAGTACCCGTCCATATTAAGTCCGCCATTTTGTTTTTGGAAATTCTGACTTCGGATTCGTATTCAGCGACCCCGAAAACCCCCGAACACAGACTTTCACCCGAATACAAAAGGTTTTTGAAGAAATTTTTTACCGTTTTTGATCCGCCATTTTGTTTTTGGAAATTCTGACTTCGGATTCGTATTCAGCGACCCCGAAAACCCCCGAACATAGACTTTCACCCGAATCCAAAAGGTTTTTGAAGAAATTTTTTACCGTTTTTGATCTGCCATTTTGTTTTTGGAAATTCTGACTTCGGATTCGTATTCAGCGACCCCGAAAACCCCCGAATACCGACTTTCAACCGAATTCCGAATTATGTCCGCTTTTTCGGGATTTCGGACCATTGTGGGTTGGTGAGAAACAGTATACTACCCACGGGAGTGAAAAAGGCCATCACAAACTGCGTTCTTGTCAATCTCACATGCAGTTTGGAATAGCCTACTTTCCCTCCCTAGGTGTGTAATATACTATTATGCCTGTTTTCGATGCGTAAAGTGGCACCTGTCTGAACACCTAAGAATGACCCTGAAAGATTCGTCACGAATTCTCAATCACCCTGTATTAATGACATCTTTGAAACGTCTCTTTCCGTCCCGTCAAATGCCGTTTTAATGCCTGTGCCGTAAAAAATATTTATTAAGGAAAAGGCATTGAAAGTCACTTCGACGCCACGTGAGATGCACATGAACGTGCAGATAGGAACTGCTGTGCAAAGTAGTAAACTGCGGTTTAATCACGTTCAGTGTTTTGCGCGGAATTCTTTGGAATACATAACTGATAACAAACAGGATATGGAACAAAGTTGTGGAATAATGTACTTTCGTGGCGATTGGTTGGCACGTCCACTTGTACATTTTCTTTTTATGGAAAGTGAGCCAAGATTCTGAGGTATGGAGTACTCCACCAAAACCATATGCGGATCGCCGGCCCTGTTCATGCATATTCTCATATTGAAACAACAAGCTAGTCTGGCCCACCGCTGAATAAGTACACGATTCAATCTTCCCCGATTAATATTTACGAATAAAAAATGTACTATATTGGTCACCAAATGTGCGGCTGGAGAAACCATGTGCCTATGGGATATTTTCGTCGTCAAAATTCGATGAATTGTAATTCAGGGCCGGCGACTTATACGAAATTTCAGGGTGTGGAGTTGCTCAGATGACGGGGGCGGGGGGGCGAAGGCTCTTCTCAATATTTTTGGCAAATTTTTATTAAGTACCTTTGATTATTCGTTTTTATCACAGGCTTTTCAAAATCGATTGACAAATTCTAATTTTTAATCAAGACTTTTGGGGTGTGGAATATCCACACGGTTGGCATTCAGGGTGTGGAGTGCTCGACACACTCCACACAGAAGTCGCCAGCGCGCAGCGATGGCTAGAAGTCAAATTGAAAAATTGTGAAAAATTGAGGTTATGTGAATAATTCGATAATTCTTATCATGCACAAAATTGGTAATGGCGCAGTACCGTATTTCCGTAACTATATGATAACGGTTCGATAACAGCAGCCTTACCAACTCCGGTGCTGGTTAAATACCGATAATTTGACAGGCTACTGCAACCATTATTCTTGCGGTGCGGTGAAGGTAAGACGAAATCGTTTGTACAAATTCGTCACAGAGCCATCACTGGTTCGGTATAACAGTACCGATCTTGCCTTCAGTGGCCCGGCTGTCGGCCACTGTGACACTATGGTGCTGGGCCATCACAAATCTTCCGGCAGCGGTTCGACACCTTTAGTATCGGCGTTCCTCCACCTAACCAGTAATGGCCCTGCAATCTGTGCTTCTGACTATATTCTCTCTTCTCGTCTGCTCTCTGCGTAGTCTCAACTAGACACCGCCGCTCTTCCCTAATTTTTATACTCGGAGCCCAAAAGCAAAGTTTGAGTCTCTTGATGAAAGGTTGACACGGGAGGGCGAGGTATCAATCCCTGTATGTATACAAGTGAGTAAACCCTCGCCCGGCCGAGCGCTACGTTCGGTCGCCGGAGAAAAGTCTGAAATCAGGCAGTCTTGCACCGAACGGCGCGCCAGTAAGGTATGCATCCTTCGGGATATCATTGTGTGCACGTGTAATATCCACGTGAAGTGCCGTGGAGTGAGACTGTAGGGCTATCAGCGTGTCGATAGGGTTTATTGCTTAAAAAAGTAAATTGTCAATGATGTGATATGGGTCTATGCGGAATTGCAAAATATCGTGGTCGGACCCTCCTGGGGGGCTTCATGCGAGAGGTCGGCCTCAGATGGTCGACACGCCGGGAAACCGGCTTGGTGAATACGACCGCGAACTGTTACTTTGAAATCCGCAAATAAGGGTGATTGTCACGGGTTGGCCGGCACAGGGAGGTCGTCTAAAGTGACGACCAGATCTGTGTGACGGTTGACTTGCTGGGTATAACCAGCATGGATATAAAATCCGTGACGGCAAAGTGTTGAGCAGCAAAGGGCTGCTCGGGACCGCGTGGACTGACCTTCCCGGAGCTAGGCTCCGGTGGTTGACACGCCAGGAAACCGGCGTGGATATCTAGTCCACGCGGTAGATAGGGTAGTGACCGGAGACGTCCGGGAAAAAACTATCACCTTATCAAGTACATAAAGACAAACCGCATAGATTCCACGGGCATAGATATTCGCGAGAGTAAATAAGCAGGTTGAGGGCTAGAATGAAACTAGAAATATATACTAACGGCCTGACCTGATGTATCATACTGATAAATAAACGCAGTTGACATGAATATGTGCCTATTCACTTGATTTGAGTCAATAGTTGAACCCGAGTTCCCATATGGAAGATCTGAGCTTATCAATTATAGTGACGGAAAGTAAGGCCGTCGCTAACACAAGGGACTCATCAAATTTTTTTTTAATTATCAGTATCATTGTTATTATTATTATTACAAATCAACAGATTTTGATATAATGGGTTTTTTTTTTAGCTGTGAGTTATAATTACGAAGGCCATGGGGCAACGGAATTTCGAAATCTGTTGAATTGTAAAAAAAAAGCGTCTCCAAGTGAATAAATGATGCAATGAAGAGAACTTAAGTGATATTCGTTTCATTCTTATCGTGGGAAAATTGGGTTTTTTTTCTGTTTTTTTTTTTGACAATTCAACAGATTTCGAAATTCCGTTGCCCCATGGCCTTCGTAATTATAGCCTTCGCGTTCGTGACGCGGAAGCTTTGATATCAGTAATAACAAGTGAAAACCGGGTACGGTGGGTAAAGCCTGACTCCAGCATGCTCTGTTGTCGACGTGGTAGGGGGTCTCTCTACTGTGTATAAATACGATGGATCGGATGAATTCTAATCAGAAGCCTATTTCTAACGAAGTAAGTGGCTACCTTTAACATGAACAAGATCGTCTGTCTTTTCGTCGCCTCGTTGGTGTGCGTGGATGTTGCCAGCGGTAAGTTGCAGATACTGATCTATTTTCTAATACAACGAAACCTCACTTATACTTATTTCAATCGGGTACGCTAGAAAATACATACGTGGCATTTCACGCCAACTCGACCAGTGTTAAACCCCGACAATCTCAAAATCATTCCATGTTTTTTTCCAACATTCTACTCAGTAAAAACCGCGTCCTGAATTTTTTTCATATTTTTTTATCAAACCGTTAATTTGTTATGAATTTCTGAAGTCGATTGAGAGCCCCTTTTTAGAAATTCGAAAAAATTCTAAAAAAATCCAGCGGATGACACAAAACAGCCCCCGTTTAGGAAAACGTGGACCGAATTTTTTTTCAATTTTTTCCCCTCAATTCGGAATTTTCTCATTTCAAAAACTGATATAAACACAGGATCAAATAGTAAGCGACGAATAAGGGTAATAAATGGTGAAACCGAACGTTTCCGAGTAAATTAAACCTTGTTCGATGCTTGAAATTTGATCCTGTGTTGGATAATTTCAGTTTCAAAAATGAGAAAATTCCAAATTGAGTGAGAAAAAAAATAGAAAAAAAAATTCGGCCCACGTTTTCCAAAACGGGAGCTGTTTTATGTCATCCACTGGATTTTTGAGAATTTATTCAGATTTTTAAAGACGGGCATTCTCAATCAACTTCAAAAATTCATAACAAATTAACGGTTTGTTAAAAAAGTAAAAAAAACTTGGGACGCGTTTATTACTGAGTAGAATGTTAGAAAAAAAACATGGGATGATTTTGAGATGGTCGGGGTTTATTACTGGTCGAGTTGGCGTGGAATGCCCCACACATATAAGTGAGAATAACGTTATAAAATAACTAATCAAGAGTCAAGTGGTTCGATAGCTTCCACGTCAGCATTGCAATTATTCAGACACACACATCATCGACAGGTGAAAAAAGACCTGTTTTGTAGATAAACGTAGGAATATTTTTGCATCAAGAAGTAAAATATTCTCGATACAGCGAGGATACAATATTGAATTCTTGATTTCAATTCCAACAGCCAAACTAGAACTCATGGACGTATATCGAAAGCAATCAACTTTTGAAGTGTTGTGTCACGAAATATTTAACAGCACACTTATCATTTTGTAGCACGTATGTTCTGCAGGTGGTAAGATTCATTGAGTCGTTGAAAATAAAAACTATGCGTACATCATCACAATATAGATAAAATGTGGTTTTTGAACGTTATGCTCTTTGTTTGGAACCATTTTATTCTCTACATTTGATGCTACACGGAATGTTTAAACCATTTTCAACATGTCAGGTTCCACTCGATTCGTCAAGTATTGTCATGATATCCTGATTTTTGTTTCAGGAGCCCACCCAATCCAGGCTTCCACCTTGAACGGTGCGTTAAAGATACAGAGATTTTCAATAATGACAGGTATTCACTTGTTGTTCGAATTTAGCTCAAGCGAGTCGAGCACCGCGGAATCAATTTTCCAAGTATTGTGTCGCGAAATATTTAACGGTATACTTATTTTGCAGCAATTATTCTGCAGACTTATCGAATCGTTAGGCCTACATTTTAGTATCACAGGAAGTAAAATTTAAAACCGTAAAATGGTACTGAAGTGGAAAATCGATCATTCGTTGGACTCATGTACCTATATCAAGAGCAATCAACTTTTGAAGTGTTGTGTCACGAAATATTTAACAGCACACCTAACATTTTGTAGCACGTATGTTCTGCAGGTGGTAAGATTCATTGAATCGTTGAAGATAAAAACTATGCGTACTTCATCACGATATAGATAAAATGTGTTTTCTGAACCTTATGCTATTTATTTGGAACCATGCAGAAGGGATGAGATGGTTCTAGATACAGATCCCCTTACCGACATGGTTACCGACCGAGGGTTCGCCTCCGTGCTAATTACCGACAGTGGGTACGTTACCCCGGTGCCGCCTGTTACCGACCGAGGTTTCGTGCTAATTACCGACAGTGGGTTACACCGGTGCCTCCCCTGTTACCGACCGAGGGTTCGCGCTATTTACCGACAGTGGGTAGGTATACCCAACAGTTGGCGCACCTAATTTTCCCGGGAGATGGCGCCCCTAATTGTTAATTCCCCAGATAGCACCCCTATGATAATTGTTCATTCCCCAGATGGCGTTCCCATGATAATTGTATGTTAATTGTATTGTAACGTTTGGCGGTTACCACCAGGGTTTGTCAGTACGAAATGAGAGGGAACAAGGGAAAATATGGAGAAATGCGGTTTATTGAGACACGTGTTTACAGCATCAGATCTCCTAAGAGACTGTTAGTTGAACTGTTAGTAGCAACCAGCCGTCACCTCTTTCATGCGATGTGAAGAAAAGAAGGGTAATGTAGCCTTCGTAACACTATGTATATTCACCATCTGAGACATGGCGCTTAAATCTCAATTCTCAAATCTGAATTCTTAAATCTCAATCCATAGTGATAATTGCACATTGCTCATCCGGGAGATGTGTGTGTGTGTGTGTGTGTGTGTGCGAATCTCAGTGTGGTGCATAAATTCTCGAAAAATGGGTCAAATCCCCGAAAAATGTAGATGTTTCAGGTTTTCCAAAGTTTTCCAAAGTTATCAAAAGTTTTCAAAAGTTTCTACAACTCCCTGAACATGTAAGTGCAAGTGAGAGGATTGGATTAAGGATGAGGGATATACAATATACACAGTCAGCAATTACAACGAAACATATTTATTCAAATTCTTCATTCATTTTTCAGTCAATACACGATTAATTGGTTCACTTATTTTATAGACTGATCCTTTGCTAATGGATGATTTCAGCTTCGCGAATCTCTTCAATAATGGAGACTATCTCTTTAGCAACAGTGGAATCACCAGCTGCCTGCGATTGCATAAGAAGTCGAAGACGATCGACTAAAACATTAGGATCATCCCAGCGTACATATTTTATTCTCCGCCCCTCTGCTCGCGCAATCTTATCTTCAGGCAATCCGCCACCAGATTTGCCTCCTTCCAATGCTGATTCAACGCATCGAGCAATGAAATACTTATACTTTGGATTAACGTCATTAACCCGCAGCATTCCATCGGGCTTGTAATGCTTTCGAAGCACATTTGTCTCTATCACAATTTTCCCATAATTTTGTCTATCCTTGTCGGTCAGGAGGGTAACGTCGGGTGATTTTTTGAATAATAATTCAAGTAATCCCGGTGTTGTCTCGTAATATTCATCACCGACATAAATCCCACTTGAAACAAATTTAATCCGTGAACTGCCAATCATCATCCCCTGCAGCAACTTTCGCACACCGTATATGTTATCTAGATCCCTCTGCTCATACGTCTCAAACATTTTCAGATACGGGCACGCTAGATCTTCATCCTTCCTTGTAGATGAGGTTTCACAAGCTACGAGGGTATCATCCCCATCATCATCATCATCATCCTCCCTATCATCCTCATCCTCGTGACCCTCATCCACTTCTATAGTATTCACCCCCCTGTACGCATCATCAGAATCATCGGCTGAAGCCCATTCCTCCTCCTCCTCATCAGACTTGTCATTCCCCGCCGAAAAATACAAAGGTTTCGATTCAGTTTTCAGCGAAAGGTCGAGGGGCTCCATTTTCGTCTCCTGTTTTATCTGCTGCTTCGACGTATGCAGCAATTCTGTCAGTGGGTCAACTATTGGTTTTAGCATTTCGCTCGCGACCACCGCGTTCGCATCCTTGCCGGCTTTCACCATGTTCCACTTTTCTTTGATTCTACTGCTAACCTCCACTAATCAGCCCAACACCTCGGCCTGCTCACGACACCACGCTGCTCTCATGTTATCACTTGGATTATTGGAGCGTAACTGAACGAACTTTTCCTCGATTATCTGTAGGTCTGTAACATCGACAAAGAGCCGGTACTACCAACCTTTCAAACCAAATAATGTCCGACACGCCCCAAATTTCCTTCGGAACACCACCTACTGGCGAGTGGGGGAAACTTTGGAGAACTTTGCAAAACTATTTAAAACTTTGGAAAACCTGAAATTTATAGATTTTTCGGATATCTCATGCATTTTTCAAGAATTTTACCCATTCTGAAAATGCACGCACGCACGATGCCAGTGGCAAGATCAGGAACTAGATAAATTGGGGTGGTGGTGGGGGTAACAAGTGTCGTTGCGGGTAAACGGTGGGGCCGTCGTTTGAGGTGTCGGGCCAGGTCACTCCTGCAGCGTAGTATCCGAGACGAGTTTCCCCAGGGCAGACCACACGCCGTTTACCCCTAAAACTACAGGCTGGCTGCCAAATCCCGCGTATGCGGGCAACGGGTGCCGAATGTAGTACTAGATGTGTGGTAGAGCATTCGCGACAGCGGGCTCGGCGGTTACTCATCAAACGTGGTCCGGGTTACCGGACCGACATGAGTTCTAAGGGGAGGGGGGCTCACCCAGTGTCGGTAAGCTGGGCCCCCTCAAAGGTGTCGGTCTATTAGTGGCAGACAGTTTCGCCTTAGGGAGGATGTGGGATTTCGTGCCATTCGTGCGCGCATGAGTCTTGAGAGGGGGGGTGCCCTGACCGGGGTTTCCGCCATCCTCGCCTCGTAGGGGGTCGGTTCGGTAGGCGCTTGAGGTGTCGGTCAAGTTTCAAATAACAAGACTAGTATCCGAGCCTAACCCATGACTGTAAGTCCTGGAGTTCCTTCTCCCATGTCCTACGGGGTCCGTGCTAACTGCTGATCTAGGTACAATGAGATGTTCATGGTTTTTCGGTATGTACAGCACAGTATGGCACTTTCGGTATGTACAGGGTGGAACTCGACCAAATTAAATTTTTACGGCACAGGCATTAAAAAGTCACTTTTTGACGCCTGTTTTCGTTCCGGCAAATGGCACTTTATACCGCTAAGTTCAAAGTTGCGGTATAAAGTCTTTATTCCGCAACTTTGATGCGCAGTTCGAAGTGCGCATGTCAAAGTTGCGGAATAAAGTCTTTATACCGCAGGTTACCCCCTCTCTATACGCAGTTCGTGCGGAACTCAACTGGCGTCAAAGTGACTATTAATGCCTTTTCCGTAAAAAATATTGTATGGGGCGCGCGCAGAAAGTAACTGTTCAGTAAGGTTATGTTTTTAGTACTCGCCGTTGCTTTACAAGGCTCGCCTTCGGCTCGCCAGGTAAAACCAACGGCTCGTACGAAAAACATAACCTTGCCGAATAAAGAGTTACTTTCGGCGCATGCCACATAAATATCTATTTATATGGGTGACACTTTATGTTTTCCCCAGAAATCGATCTTTTAACAATTTTTGCAAACTTTGGAAAACTTTGGAAAACCTGAAACGTCTAGATTTTTCGGGGATTTTACCCATTTTTTCGAAAATTTCTGCACCAATTCTGAGAATGTGCGCGCACACACACACACACACACACACACACGCGGGATTGCCATCTCTCGGATGAGGAATGTGCAATTATCACTATGGATTGAGATTTGAGAATTGAGATTTGAGAATTGAGATTCAAGCGCCATGTCTCAGATGGTGAAAATACAATTAACATACAATTATCATGGGAACGCCATCTGGGGAATGAACAACTATCATAGGGGCGCTATCTGGGGAATTAACAATTAGGGGCGCCATCTGTTGGGTATACCTACCCACTGTCGGTAATTAGCACGAAACCTCGTTCGGTAACAGGCGGTACCGGGGTAACTTACCTACTATCGGTAATTAGCACGGATGTGAACCCTCGGTCGGTAACAATGTCGGTAAGGGGATCTGTATCTAGAACCGTTTCATCCCTTCTACTGAACCATTTTATTCTCTACATTTTATGCTACACGGAATGTTCAAACCATTTTCAACATGTCAGGTTCCACTCGATTCGTCAAGTACTGTCATGATATCCTGATTTTTGTTTCAGGAGCCCACCCAACCCAGGCTACCATCAACGGTGAGTTAAAGATACAGAGATTTTCGATAATGACAGATATTCACTTGTTGTTCGAATTTACCTCAAGCGAGACGAGCACCGCGGAATGACGACTTAATAACAGTCCTCTTTACTTAAATTTCAGATGCCGTGACACGTGTTATTGCCCAACTGTCAGAACTTGCGAATGATGTTGGACAGATGTCTGCCAGTAAGTTCAAAACAATGTCAACCAATGAAGATATTCAAGTCATAGCTACTAAGACATGCGTCAAATATTGACAAACTACAATAGTGCAATGATGTACCTATTTTATTTTCAGATAACGAATCCCAGCTGAAGCCCGAAGACGCTGGTAAGTGATGAGTGGATACACTTACTTGACCAATTTATACGTCTACCAAAACGCTCAAATTATCTTTGTCTCTATTTTTATTTCAGATTCTGTGATGAGAACCGGACCCGATCTCGCAAACACTGTAGCATCTATCCTAATTAGGCGTAGCGAGGGTGAGTTGAAGACGACTTTACCCTTTACAAATCGCGTGTCTAATGACATAAGGACGTAAGCGCCATTATACGACGTTTTGCTGTTTATAATGGCATAAAGTCGTATAATTTTTTTTTCACGCCGATCGGTCTGAAAACGTTCGAAACGTATAGATCAATTGAAATTACGAGATCGAAAAATGTAAGTGCAAAAGGTCGTAAGTTGGGCGGATACGACCGTCTGCTTTTGACTAACAATATTTTTTATCGAATTTTTTTTAAATGGTCGTTCTTTCAATTTATCTTGGCGTTTTACGAGTTTTTACAACTATTTGAAAAATCCTTCAAAATTATGAAAAAAAATGGCGCTCACGACGTTTTGCCTTTACGTTGTTTTTTATTTTTCCATAAAAATTGTAATGAAAGAACGACGTATCCGCGAAACTTACGACCTTTTGCACTTTCATTTTTCGATCTCCTAATTTCAATTGATCCATACGTTTTTGCCGTTTTCAGAGCGAAAGGAGTGAAAAAAAATTATACGACCTTTTGCCACCAAAATCGCGTTTTTGGCGCTTACGACCTTATGCAATTAGACACGCGAATTGTTTTAATTGATTCCGATCAAATTTTATCGTAGATCGATCGAGATTTCCTATTTCAATTCCTCATATTTCATTATTTTTCACTCATTGCCGTTATATCATGCGTCAATTGGTGAATTTCCACTTTGGCATGATAAACATATTTCATTTTCAGGAACCCAATCAGAAGTGGTTGCCAGATTCCGGAGTAAGTGACACTCATTCAAAAAATACATCAAGCCTAGCTTGCTTTTCATCCAGCTGTTGTTAGAACTAAGTGAGAGTCGAAGACGACTTGATCATAACCTCTGTATATTCCAATTTCAGATTTACTCAACCCAGTAAAATTCAAAGTCATAGCCGATTTGGACGGTAGTATAGCGAAAGCCGGACGTGAGTTGAAGACGATTGTGCCCATGTAGAATATCGCGCATCAAGTACTTGAAAATTGTCTGAATTATTGAGGTATCTTTTAATTTCCAGTTACCAGCCCTGAGTGCAGAGCTACTATAATCAGAATAGGTGATTCATGCGTCGCAGTATCGGCCGAAATCAAAGCGATTTTGGAAGCTGCTTTCAAGCTTGCCGAAAGTAAGTTGAAAACAATCGTACCATTAGAAACATAATTGTCATACTGAGATCTATCGTTTGCTACAAACCAAATTCCAATAAGGCTTTCATAAATTGATCTTTGTCCTTAGCCTCCAGTTAGGCAAACGTATTTGATACTCAACATTCGATCCCTGATTCGATCCCTGAGAAAATTCCGAATTGACAATGAGTGAAAAAAAAAAAATAAATAATAGAAAAAACATTTGGCCAACGTTTTCCCAAACGGGGGCTGTTTTATGTCATCCACTGAGCTTTTGAGAATTTTTTCAGATTTTTAAAGAGGGGCATTCTCAATCAACTTCAAAAATTCATAACAAATTAACGGTTTGTTAAAAAAAAAAAAATTACGGTGCGTTTATTACTGAGTAGAATGTTAGAAAAAAAAACATGGTTGGTTTGGAGATGGTCGGGGTTTATTACTGGTCGAGTTGGCGTGGAATGCCCCATACATATAAGTGAGAATAACGTAAAAATAAAACTAATCAAGAGTCAAGTGGTTCGATAGCTTCCACGTCAGCATTGCAATTATTCAGACACACATATCATCAACAGGTGAAAAAAAACCTGTTTTGTAGATAAACGTAGAAATATTTTTGCATCAAGGAGTAAAATATTCTTGATACAGCAAGGACACAATATTGAATTCTTGATTTCAATTCCAACAGCCAAACTAGAACTGATGGACGTGTATCGAAAGCAATCAATTTTTCAAGTATTGTGTCTCGAAATATTTAACAGCATACTTATATTATATTTCCCTTATACTTTTATTATATACTTACATCTTACTTCCTGTGATACTAAAATGTAGGCATAAGGATTCGATAAGTCTGCAGAATAATTGCTGCAAAATACTTATGTTTGTTTTTTTTTTACAAACATTATTCTGCAGACTTATCGAATCGTTATGCCTACATTTTAGTATCATAGGAAGTAAAATTTAAAACCGTAAAATGGTACTGAAGTGGAAAATCGACCATTCGTCGAACTCATGTATATCAAGAGCAATCAATTTTTGAAGTGTTGTGTCACGAAATATTTAACAGCACACTTAACATTTTTAGCACGTATGTTCTGCAGGTGGTAAGATTCATTGAATCTTTAAAGATAAAAACTATGCGTACATCATCACGAAATAGATAAAATGTGTTTTTTGAACGTTATGCTCTTTGTTTGGAACCATTCTATTCTCTACATTTTATGCTACACGGAATGGTCAAACCATTTTCAACATGTCAGGTTGTGAAGGAGGTTTCAGAACATCTATTTTTTATAAGGTTTATTCTAACATATATACATTGAGGAATGAATGTTAAGAAGCTCGGAGGAAATAAACAACGAGCAGTTGTTTTGGAGGCATTCAGCCAAAGATTGTAAAAGCGAACGGATGTATAAATAATAAATATATTTATAATCAAAATATTAATTACTGAAAATAATCGTTGTTTATTTAAGAAAGAGTTCTAATATTTACTTAATTTAGATAAAGTAAACTCTTTCTACTCAGATTGAAATAAATCAATCTGAGAGACTCTGAATACTCATTGATTGAACCGCATAAGAATAAACTTCTGGAGATCTACGAGTCAGAGTTAAAACCAATCAGTGATTGAATTAATTGATGAAAAAAACATTCTTCGTAACGAACCAATTTCCACCAAAACAAATATTAACAAATAAAATAATCAATAGTGTGGAATCACTATTGAATACCATCACAAGGTTCCACTCGATTCGTCAAGTATTGTCATGATATCCTGATTTTTGTTTCAGGAGTCGCTCCAACCGTGGTTGCCATCAAAAGTGAGTTAAAGATACAGAGATTTTCGATAATGACAGATATTCACTTGTTGTTCGAATTTAGCTCAAGCGAGTCGAGCACCGCGGAATGACGACTTAGTCACAGTCCTCTTCACTTAAATTTCAGATGCCGTGACAAGTGTCGAATCCCAACTGTTAGCACTTGCGGGTGATATTAGACAGATCTCCGCCAGTAAGTTCAAAACAATGTCACCCAATGAAGACATTCAAGTCATAGCTACTAAGACATGCGTCAAATATTGACAGACTATAATAGTGTCATGATGTAGGTACCTATTTTATTTTCAGATAGAGAATCCCAGCTGAAGGTCGCAGACGCTGGTAAGTGATGAGTGGATACACTAACTTGACCAATTTATACGTCTACCAAAACGCTCAAATTATCTATGTCTCTATTTTTATTTCAGATTCTGTGCTGAGAATCCAAACCTATTTCGCAAACACTGTAATTTCTACCCAACGGGGAAGGGGGGGTGAGTTCAAGACGACTTTACCCTTCAAAAATCGCGTGTCTAATGACATAAGGACGTAAGCGCCGTTATACGATGTTTTGCTGTTTATAATGGAATGAAGTCGTATAAATTTTTTTTCACGCCAATCGCTCGGAAAACGTTCGAATCGTATAGATCAATTGAAATTACGAGATCGAAAAATGTAAGTGCAAAGGGTCGTAAGTTGGGCGGATACGATCTTCTGCTTTTAACTGCGATTTTTAGTATGGAATTTTTCGAAACGACGTCGATTTCGATATCGAATTTTTTTTTTGAATGGTTTGTCTTTCAATTTATCTTTGCGTTTTACGAGTTTTTACAACTATTTGGAAAAATCATTGAAAATTATGAGAAAAAAGGCGCTTAAGACGTTTAGCCTTTACGTCGTTTCTCATTTTTCCTTAAAAATTGCAATGAAAGAACGACGTATCCGCCAAACTTACGACCTTTACCACTTACATTTTTCGATCTCCTAATTTCAATTAATCTATACGTTTTGGCCGTTTTCAGGGCGAATGGCGTGAAAAAAAAATTATACGACCTTTTGCCACTAAAATCGCGTTCTTGGCGCTTACGACCTTATGCCATTAGACACGCGAAATATTTTTGTGATCTACTGTTCGCTTCACATATCAGGGTGAAGTCGAGGAATTGTTTTAATTGATTCCGATCAAATTTTATCCTAGATCGATCGAGATTTCCTATTTCAATTCCTCATATTTCATTATTTTTCACTCATTGCCGTTATATCATGCGTCAATTGGCGAATTTCCACATTGTCATGATACACATATTTTATTTTCAGGAACCGAATTAGCAATGGCTGCTAGATTCGCGGGTAAGTGACACTCATTCGAAAAATATATCAAGCCTAGCTTGCTTTTCATCCAGCTGTTGTTAGAACTGAGTGAGAGTCGAAGACGACTTGATCATAACCTCTGTATATTCCAATTTCAGATTTACTCGACCCAGTGAAATCAAAAGTCATAACCGATTTGGAAAGAACTGGAGCGAAAACCGGAAGTGAGTTGAAGACGATTGTGCACGCCTAGAATATCGCGCATCAAGCACTTGAAAATTGTCTAGATTATTGAGGTATCTTTTAAATTCCAGCTCACAGCACTGTCATCACAGCTAGTGTGACCAAAATTAGTGATTCATTCGACGCAGTAAAGTTCGAAATCGATGCGATTTTGAATGCTGCTTTCAAGCTTGCCGAAAGTAAGTTGAAAACAATCGTACCATTAGAAATATAATTGTCATACTGAGATCTATCGTTTCCCAATAAACACACAGTGGTTGATGTGTGTGGTATAATAAACGTATCTCGACACGTTGAGAAAACGTTGGAAATAAATTAGTTACATAGAATCTATGGGAAATACTCGTATCTTATACCGTAAAGTTTGAGGTACGGAGTCCGCCTGTTATACGAATTTTCGATACGCATAAAGAGACTTGGTAGAGTCTCGCGCCAAGTACATTAAAAAAAAATTTTTTTAGACGCTAGACTCAACGGCTCTATATACCCGAGCGACCACTGTTTCGGCCGAACGGCAATTTTTAAGTCGTGTTTATTCCGTCTTCGTGACAAATATCGCTTTTCGCATGCAAGGTTTTGAATCTGGACGCGAAAAGCTCTCATTTAAGCCAAATTTGAACTATGGGATTGATCGTGCTATATCGTAATTGAATTGACATAATATTCTACGATGTTGAACGTTCGCATCATGCTCTGTCTTGTGTAAAAATATTAATTCGGACGAGCGATTTATTGATATTCGACTAGTCCTAAGGAATAAGAGACGTATATCGCGGCGGACAGTCTAGAGCAGACGTAACTCAGAATACGCTTCGAGGCGATTATAGAGCTCCGTACACATTTCCTACATGGTTTCCTGAGTTACGTTTTAGTTCTAAACTGTCTACCGAATACGTCTGCTTCCGCAGGACTTTTCGATATGAACAATCGTTCAATTGTTTTGGTTATATTTTTGCACGCCTATTTCTATATATTCCAGAGGTTTTCTTTGATGACTGAGCTTTCAATTTTCACGTTGCGGAACAGCTCTTGGAGCACTTGAGTAATACAACGTCAAATCAACGGATTCTGACGATAAGAATGCCTTGGTGGACGGGATGGAACCGACGAATCTTGCCATGCAATCTAATAATAGAATCTACTATCTCGGAATACTTTGTTGAGTGTATATCGATGGTTATTCATTGATTTTTTATAACACCTGCGTGGAAAGCTTGATTTTCGATGCCTGTGTCTGGTTTGGAAAGGGCCCCTTTTCAGATGAGTGAAAAAAAAGTAATATTTCTTCACTATCGCGCAGGCGCACATCGTGCATTATCAGTATTTTTTCACTAACAGGCATGCGCACTACGAGCAATCTACGTTTCTTCATTATCACGCATGCGCACTTTGTCAGTTGTGAAATAAGTCAGTCGTTCAGTAGCGCTATCGGTCGGTGGCAATGTCCAAGCGTCCGCGAAGTGGCTCCCCAGGCGGCAGCGATGTGTCAACCTAGATTGTCGCCTAACTTCGGGTTGGTTATGGTCGGCCATTAGCTCAGCTGTCAGATATTATTCGTCTGCATCTCAAATCAAGCTTTCCCGCAGGAGTTATGAAAAATATGGTGTGCGATAAGTGCGGATAGGCGACATCTGCCTCGTGTGAAGTTTGAATCACTCGCTCGGCTTGCACAGCATTCACACTCGTCTGAATGCTGGCTGCTCGCCTTCGCTGGTGTTACAAACTTCACACTCATCGGATATCGCCCTCTTTCCGCACTTATCACACAATATACTATTGATATTTCCATACTATTATTATTTTCTCAGAAGATCATAAAAACATCATAATGATGCATGACAGGATATGGATTTCCAATTATGCTGAAGTTTATTGTTGGACAATTCAAAATGTATTCATCGGACCAACGTATTCACTTGAGGGAAGACTGGTTAAATTTTGAAAATCGCAGATGTCATATGAAAAAATCCTTCCAGCAGTTTTTGAGTAATATAGACTGTGAAAAAATATTTCAGCCTCCTGCGATGAAAGTTCAAGCGCAAGGGACCTTTCAAAAAAGATTTCGCCCACTGCTACCAAAATATCTTGCGACCATTCATCGAACTCACATATATCAAGAGCAATCAACTTTTGAAGTGTTGTGTCACGACATATTCAACAGCACACTTAACATTTTTAGCACGTATGTTCTGCAGGTGGTAAGATTCATTGAATCGTTAAAGATAAAAACTATGCGTACGTCATCACGATATAGATAAAATGTGTTTTTTGAACGTTATGCTCTTTGCTTGGAACCATTTTATTCTCTACATTTTATGCTACGCGGAATGTTCAAACCATTTTCAACATGTCAGGTTCTACTCGATTCGTCAAGTATTGTCATGATATCCTGATTTTTGTTTCAGGAACCCACCCGACCCAGGCTTCCACCTTGAACAGTGAGTTAAAGATACAGAGATTTTCGATAATGACAGATATTCATTTGTTGTTCGAATTTAGCTCAAGCGAGTCGAACACCGCGGCATGACGACTTAATCATAGTCCTCTTTACTTAAATTTCAGATGCCGTGATGAGTGTCAAAGCCCAACTGCCAGAACTTGTGCATCGTGTTAGACAGATGTCCGCCAGTAAGTTCAAAACAATGTCACCCAATGAAGATATTCAAGTCATAGCTACTAAGACATGCGTCAAATATTGACAAACGACAATAGTGTCATGATGTAAATATGTTATTTTCAGATAGCGAGCCCCTGCGCACCGCAGATGCTAGTATGTGATGGGTGGATACACTTACTTGACCAATTATACGGCTACCAAAACGCTCAAATTATCTTTGTCCCTATTTTTATTTCAGATTCTGTGAAGCTAATCGGAAACTATCTCGCAAAAACTGTATCTTCTATCCTAAAGGGTACCGGGGGTGAGTTGAAGACGACTTTACCCTTTAAAAATCGCGTGTCTAATGACATAAGGATGTAAGCGCCATTATACGACGTTTTGCTGTTTATAATGGCATAAAGTCGTATAATCTTTTTTTCACGCCAATCGCTCTGAAAACGTTCGAAACGTATAGATCAATTGAAATTACGAGATCGAAAACTTAAGTGCAAAAAGTCGTAAGTTGAGCGGATACGATCTTCTGGTTTTAACTGCGATTTTTACTATCGAATTTTTCGAAACGACGTCGATTTCGATATTTCTTTGCGTTTCACGAGTTTTTACAACTATTTGGAAAAATCATTAAAAATTATGAAAAAAAATGGCGCTCGCGACGTTTTGCCATTACGGTGTTTTTTATATTTCCTTAAAAATTGTAATGAAAGAACGACGTATCCGTCAAACTTGCGACCTTTTGCACTTACATTTTTCGATCTCGTAATTTCAATTGATCTATACGTTTTGGCCGTTGACAGAGCGAATGGCGTGAAAAAAAAATTATACGACCTTTTGCCTCCAAAATTGCGTTTTTGGCGCTTACGACCTTATGCCATGAGAAACGCGAAATGTTTTTGTGATCTACTGTTCGCTTCACATATCAGGGTGAAGTCGAGGAATTGTTTTAATTGATTCCGATCAAATTTTATCGTAGATCGATCGAGATTTCTATTTCAAGTCTCCATATTTCATTATTTTTCACTCAGTGCTGTTATATCATGCGTCAATTGGTGAATTTCCACTTTGTCATGACATACATATTTTATTTTCAGGAACCGAATCAGAAGTGGTTGCCAAATTACGGAGTAAGTGACACTCATTCGAAAAATACATCAATCCTAGCTTGCTTTTCATCCAGCTGTTGTTAGAACTGAGTGAGAGTCGAAGACGACTTGATCATAACCTGTGTATTCTAATTTCAGCTTCACTCGACCGAGTAAAATCCATAGTCAGAGGCCATTTGGAATATAATGGACTGAAAGCCGGATGTGAGTTGAAGACGATTGTGCCCATCTAGAATATCGCGCATGAAGCAGTTGAAAATTGTCTAAATTATTGAGGTATCTTTTAATTTCCAGTTAAAAGCACTGACAATGAGATCAGAGCCGCTGTGACCACAATGAATAATTCATTCGACGCAATGACGATCCAGATCGATGCGATTTTGAATGCTGCTTTAAAGATTGCCGGAAGTAAGTTGAAAACAATCGTACCATTAGAAATATAATTGTCATACTGAGATCTATCGTTTGCTACAAACCAAATTCCAATTAGGCTTTCATAAATTGATCTATTTCCTTAGCCTCGAGTTAGGCAAACGTATTTGATACTCAACATTCGATCTCTGATTTCAATTGCACCACCAGTTTAGTACTACTGAACTACGATCTTATTGTGACTTTTTATACTATTTGATACATCAACTAAAATATGATGATTTCTTAAATTATTTTTTCAATGTGTTCTGGTGATTGGCAATAAATCGTGATTTCACTTTCTCAGGTACATCTTCATCATCAGGGCTGGAACTACATTTGGGCAAGCGGGGCAATACCCCGGGGCCCCCTGGCAGGGGATGAAAAGAGAAAAAGATTTTAAAAAATGCTGTTTTTTTTTTTGCCTTCATCTATTCTATATTCATACCATAAGTAATTCATAAAGAGGGGCCCCCAATTTTGTTTTGCTGCGGGGCCTCCTCAATCCAAGTTCCGGCGCTGCATGTTCATCATCATAAATCACATGCCAGTCCAGCTGAACCGAGGCAGGGGAAGAGACTATTGGCGAGTGTCGTCGACAGTATCACCTGATACGAAGATGCTGAATATATTAATCTGGTGCAAAAACCTTTCGCCAAGTACAATAATGTGGTCCACCCACAAAATTTACCAACAAAAATCTTTCACACAAAATCTGTCTTCAAAAATACCCACCAACAAAAATTCGTCTTCCACAAAAAGTCTTCTTCCGAAAATTCGTTTTCAACAAAAGTCGTCCTTCAAAAAAATCTCTGTAAAAGGATTGATATCAAATACAACTACCAAGTACAAAAAAAAAAAGAAAAATCAAACCATATAACGTTGTGCTCGTTCGCTCGCTACGCTCACTCACTCGATTGGGTTTTCATAATTTGTGAGGAGAAAAATTGGGAGCATGAGTTTCGAGAAGAGAAAATTTTCGAAAGACAAAATTGAGGCAGTGGTACTTGCGGGCCAGGTGTGAGTGAGTGGAAGAGTGACCACTGAGGTCTACAAGTCACATTTTTTTATCTCGCTATGAAGGCCCGCCAAGTACCACTCCCTCAATTTTTTCTTTCGAAAATTTTCTCTTCTCGAAACTCATGCTCCCAATTTTTCTCCTCACAAATTATGAAAACCCAATCGAGTGAGCGAGCGTAGCGAGCGAACGAGCACAACGTTATATGGTTTGATTTTTCTTTTTTTTGTACTTGGTGGTTGTATTTGATATCAATCCTTTTACAGAGATTTTTTTGAAGGACGACTTTTGTTGAAAACGAATTTTTGGAAGAAGACTTTTTGTGGAAGACGAATTTTTGTTGGTGGGTATTTTTGAAGACAGATTTTGTGTGAAAGAATTTTGTTGGTAAATTTTGTGGGTGGACCACATTAATGTACTTGGCGAAAGGTTTTTGCACCAGAGGTGCTTTTTGGAGGATATCACTACTTTTTGTATATTTTTTTTACTTCCTGCTAACTGCGCTAGCTCGCTTGGTTGTCAGTATTTTTCTGACCGATTATTTCTATTGAGTATATCCCATTGGATGGACGGTGAAAAATCTTGAATTTTCTGTTATAAAACGCTAGATATTGTCGGAAATGTTGATGAGAACGCGTAAATGTATGTCCAGTTGATTTCTGTAACTCTGACTTTTGCTTAGGGGCAGACGTGAAATATTAACCCTTATTGGGTTGTATAAATTGATCCGTCAAAATCATTCACAGTAAATATTCGCAACGTGGAACCCTGTGCGCGGCCCTCCTTCCTTCTCAACCGGGCTTGGGAGCGAGAACAGCGAAGTTACTTACAGGCAGGGTTATAGTCACTGCTCATTACAAATTAAATCTTACAAAATGTTTACCGTGAGAATATTCGAAAATCGGTGTATAAATAATCATCGATATTCACTCAATAAAGTCTTCCGAGATAGTACTCCTGTTATAAATTGCATGGCAAGATTCGTCCGTTCCATCCGGCCCACCAAGGTATTCTTAGAACCCGATGATTTCAAGTCGTGTAACTGTCCTAACTCCAGTAGTCTAATAACTGTGCCGCCATATGTACATTGAAAGCTGAGTGGTCGAAGCAAACCTCCGGAGTATAGCGCAATGTAGACATTCTCTTCACAGTGCTAGAAGTGGGCGTGCGATAACTATAACCAGCGCAGCTAAACAATTGATCATATCGTCAAGTCCTGCGGGATTGGACATGTTCGGCGGACAGTCCAGAACTGAAACGTAACTCAGAGACTGTGTATGAAGTGTTACGGACCTTTATACTCCTCTCGGAGCGTATTCCGAGTTACGTCTACTCTAGACTGCCGGCCGAGATACCTCTGCTTCCTCAGGACCCGTCGATATATCAATCAATGGGTCAATAGCCCGTCCACGAAATAGTCTCACCGGAACTAAACCACTCAGGTATATAGACTCTTTAAGGCCCATGCAATTTTTTTGTTTTTAATGTACTTGCCTCGATACTCTATCGAGTCCCTTGATATTCAGCACCTGAATCATGAACATATAACCAATAAAGCGTGTTATTCTACATCGTAAGAATTTTTTCACCGAGCTAAATGTACTATCAGATGGTTAGCCATAAATGGAGAACAAAGTATTATAAGCTGGTCGAGACCAATTTCATCTGACGCATAACATATTTCACATATTTTCTGAACTGTTAATAATTATACAAACGACCAATTGAGTTGACTCTGATAACCTCATAACTTTATTTTTCCATGAAACTGACTCGCAATTTCCATACGATGTAGAGCCGAATATATAAACTTCAAAGCCCATCTTGTTTCACTTTCTCGGTAATGATTCTCATATCACATCATTTATCTCAATATCACGTAGTGATAACGAGCGGAATGAATTGTCTTCGTTTAGCGAAAATCTGTCAAAGCCAAGCAGCCGACGCGAACACGCTATAGCTAGCAGTTTCGGTCAATCGATTCTCGAACTGTTACGTTTAAAGATGGCGGCTTGTTCACTTTGATTCGATCTAACACACGGTCACCCCCCATCCTCTTTGGTCAACCCGTGGTTCTCACAGTGCCGTCACAAGCGCTATCTGGCGGCTAACGTTAGGTACTTGGATCACCGCTGTCCCTGCTGTCTAGTGGTGGCCAATCTTCTCTGATTTTTATGAAAATAGGTTTTAGCTGAAGGCGGTGAAGGAGAACAAAATTCTGACGCTGAAAACGGGTCCTCGGAAACTTTCAAAAATCATATCTGAGCTCTCCGGGCACCGATTACATCGAAATACGACTCAAACGTAAGCTTTTCATGCCCATGTCCTAGGATAAATCTTTCAATCCCGTATATGTAGCGAGGTGAAAGAAAAGAGAGATTATAATTCTCCCCACCACCCGAATAGCTCCCGTTCGGGTAAAGAGACTCGGTCCGAGTTTCACGCGGCGTATAATAATTTTTTTTTAATGTACTTGGCGCGAGACTCTACCGAGTCTCATGATCTACGAATTTTGGTGAATCAATTCGCAGGCCACTTCTTAGCAGCTATCGCGAAGCGGAATATTCGGAACGGCTTGTGCTAATCTGAAGAACTTTTTGTGGAAGAACGGAAATCATTTGCTGTACGAGAGACTACCACTTTCTTCCAGTACGTCTTCCAATTGATTACTGAAAATGTATATACCAATGACAATAATTTGTAGCTGCATAAGATTGTGAGCAATAAAAATCAATTTCGAAAGTATTCATTCGCTGTATCGTATAAATTTTCCATTTCCCAACACAGATTCCGAATACAAAAGAATAAAATTCAGAGGCCCTTATAAAAACGATTACTTTTTCCTTCCGAGTCACGTGACAAGTGAAAAGGTTTTTTTATTTGCAACACCTCCATGAAAAGTTTGATTCCGTTCGGACCGCTAAACCGATTTGGATGAAATTTGCAAGGCATACTGTACTTATTCCGAGGCTGTGCCAATAAAGTTTTCAAACGTCGCTCGCTAACGATGTTTCAATACAAAATATCGTGAGGAATATTACGATACAGATAATTAGTCACTGATTATCCGAAAATAGTGATTCAAAAACCGAAAGACGCTCAGAATGATATCCAAACGAGAAGAGTCGGTGCCTCCCCCGTGCATGAGAAACCGTGTTCATCAGTACCTATGTGAAAAATTCAGAATCATGTATAGGTAATTATGAAAGCATGGTTTTATTTATCATGAAGACATATAATTGTGTAAGTACATATACAGGGTGAGTTATCTTCGGGTCTGAACGAGGGAGGGGCTAATTATCACTGCTGATGCTCCGCCCCTTGGCGTATCACAAACTGTTATCAAAATCTAAGTTTACATCAAGCCGTCCATACTTGGTCTGGTCTTGGTCTGGTGTAAACTTAGATTTTGATAACAGTTTGTGATACGCCAAGGGGCGGAGCATCAGCGGTAGGAAGCCCCTTCGTCGATCAGACCCGAGATAACTCACCCTGTACTCTCTAAATCTGAATCAGCGAAACTCGCTGAGAATCAGCGACTTTTCGTTGAGAATCAGTGATACGAATTACGTACGAATTTACCCCTTAGAGTTTAGGGTATGTTTGGGTGTAAATTTGAGGGTGTTTCTTTCCGTGAGGGCACCCCTTCCATGGTTAAAGACATGACATGATTTTTCCGCTCAAAATTAAGTCACCTTATGGCATCAACGAGCCTTCGATAATCTTCAGTCATTTCGTATCTAGATAGGGTATAAAGGACATTTCAATTACGGGATTCGCTTACCCCGATTGTCGAGTCTGATTCACATTGTATTGACGCAAGTACTTGAATCGTTAATTCGTGATCACTTCTGAATATTCAATAAAGTTTTATCATCGCCTGTACCTTATTGATATAGTTGTGCATCGTGGACTACGAATACATAAATTCAAATATTATTTTGTTCAGAGGTGGATGCCTAATTGGCGTTCACATCATCTGAATTTAACAAAAATTTCTTGACGTTCATCGTTCTTTGTCACATTTTGTGCATTATTTTTTTCACTTGCATTTCCTGAAAATCCGAAGAGAGATTTCAAGAATTCAGAAAATCAACCGAATTACGCACATTATCTTGAAAATCGGAAAAACTCATTTTCTTAAAAATGAAAGTATATTACTTATTCCAATAAATATTTCACACCGTATGTAGGATGATATGACTCATAGGTTCTGTGAGTTTCATTGATGCTGAAGCATCGCTTCATACTGAAAAAAATATATTTTACAAGTGACTGTATGGAATCCGTCAATTTCTGTATTGGTTTCAACATTTTTGGCACTTTTGAGCATCTTTTGAGGAGACCGTTCAGAAGATTATCGGTTCAACTTTCTCTATCCTCAAATTTCCCACTCTTCGTAATTTCCAAGTTCCTAAGTTAGTCTCATAACTTGTGACGTCACGATCACTTTGCCAATAGATTTCACAATTTCATGTCATATTTCGATGAAATTTATAGGCATCATGGGGCTCCCGCCTGATATCCTCACAGAACTTAGTCAATGAAACAAAAGCTCCGTAGCATATATGGTCGAAAACTTACTTCACTTTTTTTATTAGCCACGTCTCAACGTTTTCCAAGTCGATTATTCTTATCATCCGTTAATTCGAAGTTATTTAATCGTAACATCGTCTGAGCAAATATGACCATAATCTGGTGTGCTGAAAGATATTTACGAAAACTGAGAATAACGCGCAAACTGTGCAAACTTTGTTGCATACGTTACCATTTTTTTGTTCATAGAACACAAAATTTCGAGTTGAATAGATCTCCTGGAAGCCAAAATGTTTCGCCATTATTTTTATTGTTTTCGAAAAAGCTTGTATGATTTCGATGGAAATTTACCCGTCTGTAGAAGAAGATTTAGAAATTCTGTGAAATCGGCTGCTACTAAACCATCGAATTTATACGAATTTTGTCAAATCGGGTTTGGCTTACCGCGGAACCTATGTGAACTTGGCCCCCCCACTTTGGATTTTTGAACTTTTTTTCAATGGAATCGTTTGGTGGTCGTTTGGTGGTGTTTGGTAGTCCATATTCAGGGTTTGGTGGTGAACCGTTTTTTCAAAATTTGAGAAACAAAATTTGAGCGTGAAGCTAGCCCCCCCACCTTGACTTTTTGGAATTTTTTTTTTCAAATCGATCGGTGGTCGTTTGGTGGTGTTTGGTAGACGACTACGGAGGTTTGGTGGTGAAGCGTTTTTTCTAGAAAATCGAAAAACTAATTTTGGGTGTGAACTCAGCCCCCCCAAATTGGCTTTTCGCAATTTTTTTTATTCGAATCGTTTGGTAATCGTTTGGTGGTGTTTGGTAGTACGATTTCAGGGTTTGGTGGTAAATAGTTCAATAGTTATACCGAAAAACAACATTTCAGTATGAAGCGCGCTGGTTAGATTGCTGCAGTGCGTCATTGTTTTTTGGTGTGTGAAAAAAATAACGAACTTTCATTCCCCAAATCAAGGCAGGTAAGAAAATGAAATTATTCATATTATTTCTACGAATAATGAGATAATTACAGATTTCAGATCACGAAAATCCAAGTAGTAAGTAAGTAGCTGTAGTCATCAAATAAATAGGGGGCATTCCATGTCAACTCGACCAATGATCTTCCCTCCAATGATCTTCCCTCATCATTTTTCATTTGCTTCATGATTTCTGATACACTGTTACTACTTCCAACTGCGTTTTTCTTCACATGTATGTTTAAATGTGCATTAAAATATCCTTTACCACTAATATCTAACAGCGTGAGCATCGAAAACAATCTGTTTTTTTAATTTCAATTTTAGTTCCAGCCATTTACTTATGCATTTTCCACGCATATTGAAAGTTGAAACAACATACGATTTGACATTATCGTTCTGTTCAATTAACTCAAAAGTGCAGTGTTAAAATTACAAAACAATATGTTGAATTTGTGTTAATTTTTACAACCATTTCGTTGTGTCAACGCTTGACATTAACGGCTTGTGTCAGATTAACATATTTTTTATAGTGGACCTACTGGGACACGCGAAAAATGTTGAATTTAACACTTTTTTTCTAACAGTGTACACAGATTATTTCCAACAGTGTATCGGACACTCTTTCCCGCGCTAAGCATGAGCCTCGTGACGTCACGGTCGCGTCATGTATGTGGGGCATTCCACGTTAAACCGACCCTTCATGAGCGTGACCCTCTGGGATTTTGATGCCCAATGGATTTTTTGTTTCGTTTTATGGTCAAAGATGATGCCGCTAATTTTTTTAAATTTTTCCGCCATTTTTGAAGGTCGTATGGTGACGTCAAATATCATCATCAAAATGGACATTTTTAAAATCGCTGATTTTTTTTTTGTAAAATCAGGGACTCGAAAACACATCGTTTGGTCATAGTTCGATCATGGGATGAAAATGCTAACATTTTTTTCCTTTCAATTTTTGATTTTGAAAAAAAAAAAAAATATTCTAATCGTGGTTTTTTGTAGTAAAAAATAAAACAAAATTGTTTATTGTCTTTATTATTTTTTTTCGAATCGAGCATCGTTTTTGGCGTTTTACTCTTGAACCAACGAGAAAATCAAATTTTACCAAGACAAAGTTTCTTTTTGTTTTATTTTTTACTACAGAAAACCACGATTAAAATTTTTTATTTTTTTTTCAAATTCAAAAATTGAAAGAAAAAAAATGTTAGCATTTTCATCCCATGATCGAACTATGACCAAACGATGTATTTTCGAGTCCCTGAGTTTACAAAAAAAATCAGCGATTTAAAAAATGTCCATCTTGATGATGATATTTGCCGTCACCATACGACCTTCAAAAATGGCGGAAAATTTAAAAAAATTAGAGGCATCATTTTTGACCAAAACGAACCAAAAAATCCATTGGGCAGCAAAATCCCAGAGGGTCACGCTCATGAGGGGTCGGTTTGACGTGGAATGCCCCATGTACAGTAATTATCTCATTATTCGTAGAAATAATATGAATAATTTCATTTTCTTACCTGCCTTGATTTGGGGAATGAAAGTTCGTTATTTTTTTCACACACCAAAAAACAATGACGCACTGCAGCAAATCTAACCAGCGCGCTTCATACTGAAATGTTGTTTTTCGGTATAACTATTGAACTATTTACCACCAAACCCTGAAATCGTACTACCAAACACCACCAAACGATTACCAAACGATTCGAATAAAAAAAATTGCGAAAAGCCAATTTGGGGGGGCTGAGTTCACACCCAAAATTAGTTTTTCGATTTTCTAGAAAAAACGCTTCACCACCAAACCTCCGTAGTCGTCTACCAAACACCACCAAACGACCACCGATCGATTTGAAAAAAAAAATTCCAAAAAGTCAAGGTGGGAGGGCTAGCTTCACGCTCAAATTTTGTTTCTCAAATTTTGAAAAAACGGTTCACCACCAAACCCTAAATATGGACTACCAAACACCACCAAACGACGACCAAACGATTCCATTGAAAAAAAGTTCAAAAATCCAAAGTGGGGGGGCCAAGTTCACATAGGTTACCGCGGAGGTTCGCGTGCCCGAATAAAGTCAATACGACCCGGTCTAAAGGGGCTTTGAGGGCTTCATCACAGGGAAGCAACGCTCTAAATTTTTCGTTGTTCGATTCGGTGCTGTAAAATTAGAGTTTTTTTTCTCCATTCTAATATTCCCGAAGATGAAAGAGAAGCAGGTTTCGGTCTCATTATAAATCGCATGGTGCGATGCGTCTGCTTCTGCATATTTCCCATATGGCCAGGGCAGTTCTTTGTGAAAATTTATGCAGTGTTTCGGATACACAAAAGGACGATGGTAGCTCTCGCACTGTGAGTATAGCAGTTCTTGTGTTTCTTTATAGTTCAAAAAGTATGGAAGAACGAACGAGCGAACGAGCGGACAAACAATCTTACCCAGCAAGCACACTTGCTACAATCACATCACTATGATATCACGCATTGATTTCACTGATACATCTTTATGTTCATGTAACTGTTAAGCAACATTAGTGTATCGCTGTTCCTTTGATGTACCAGGGATGTGGCTGATCTGTAACCGTGCAATTTCGCAAAGAGAGTACGATGTCACGTAGTAATGATATCACCCCTGTTCTCTTTCCGTGCTTAGACGAGCATGACATGCCCTTAACATACCACAGATGTTACAATGCGATGTCACCAGAAAGGCACAATTGGTATATGACTTCTACGTTACATCCTTACTATATCTGTGATGTATACAAAGTGCATGTAACTGTATCGTACCGTCAATGACAAAATTATATCCCTTATAAAAAAGTTGATTGTCACGATTATTTATCGCAACCTATCGCTGCTTCTCGCATCTATCGCTGGACCTCGCATCTAATCGCTGGTTCTCGCATTTCCGTAACCACCTTTCCGCGATGCCGATTGGACGGCGGTGACGCCGCTCGGATCTGACTTCGCACCGTATGCAGCTCGCGCGAAAAATATGACTGCCGGCAGTCGCTGTCACAAACTGCATATCAGTTAATTGACACGGTTAGAAGCAAAATACTTCTCGCGATGAAGGTTAAATTCGTGCTACTTGCTCCTATGGCTGGCGATAACCTGTATCGCAAAATTTTGAAGAGGCGAACAAAAGGTCAACATTTTGAACGGCTGAATTGATTTCGATCAAAGGTATGTTTGAGGTACAATTTAATAGTCTTCACATAACCTTAATCGAGGAAAATTTGTGTTGTGTTCGTTTGTGGCAGAATTTATGCAAACGTAGATTTTCTGTAAGTAACGGGTACGGCGATAGTTATGTAAGTTTTGATCTGCCAGCTGACAGTTATTATCACACTTGTATATGGGGCTGTCTACGTTAATTCACCTAGCCTCCAGACCACAACATTTTTATTTGCTTCATGATTTTGTCTGTTGTTGTCCCCTTACTCTAAAACATTGTTCTGAATTTTTTCAGATTTTTGGATCAGGGTTTAGATCCCAGGAATGATTAATCACTCACTGAAACAACCCATATCTGATTTTTGGCAAGGCGAATATTTTATCGAATTGATGCCTTGTATCCGACCAGTTGAATTGAATTTTTTTTCATTCTTCCAGTTCAAAAATAGTATTGATACAATTATGGATGGATAAAAGTCGTAGTTTGAGTGTATTCTTGACAAAAAAAGTTTTGATCGAGTGAAAAAAATATAAGAAAAATTCAGCCCACATTCTCGCGAGCGGGAGACTGTTCTACGTTAATCATACGATTTTTGTGAATTTTTTCAGATTTTGCGAAATGGTCCGTTTTTCGGTCGTAAAATAATCATAACTCATCAGAAAGGGTTTGTCCGAAAAATCTGGAAAAATTCAGAAAAATGATTTAAAGCAAGGACAACTGCAGACAAAATCACGAAGCAAATAAAAATTGTTGCGGTCTGGAGGCTAGGTGAATTGACGTGGACAGCCCCACATATAGGTACTATAATGCTTCTGAACCATAAATTTCGCCATGCGACTGCTGCAAATGATCGTTGGTGATGCTCAGGAATATACAGTACGATTTTTCGGAAACTTTTATCATCAGGTTGACATTAAAAGAAAAAGTGAATGTCTGTAGTGACTCTATCAAAAAACAAAACTTTTTCCCTTTTTAAAGTACCTCACTACTGAAAATGTTGATGTGATAAATCATATAATGTTATGAGCGAAATCATCATGTCATTCATCATATGATTTACCTTGTGATTTCGGACGAATGTATAAAAAATCACATGATAAATCGTACAGGCACGCATCAGCAGATATAATGTATGGAAAATCGTATGGTAAATCATATAGTTCATCACGTAATTTGTTTTATAATATATCTGATGAGTCATGCATACATGAATTATTATATTATTTTCCACATATTTGGTCAAATTCACAAGATAAATCATATGATAAATGACGAGATGATTCCGCTGATAACATTATATGATTTATCACATCAACATTTTCAGTAGGGCTAAAAGATTCAAACATGAACATAAGAATCCTGACAGGTTTCTCGTTCTCCAGCCATATCTTTGCCGTGCGCGACTCAGGTGAGAGCAGGCAGGTCAGTTCAATGGTCCTTTGAAAATTCACAATAATTCAGAAAAGACAGGGATGGAGACTACGATTACGAGATGGTAAAATTCTAGAAATATCGCAGCTCCTATTCCTGATAAACGCCACCGTTCATTCGCTTTCGACTATGCTCCTATCAGTCACCAAACGGACCAGTACAGAGATCGCAAGAAAAAATTTAAGACTGTGAATATCAAAATCGGAACCAGTGGTTATCTGATGGCCAAAGTGAAGAAAAAATATTAGCTCTGATTCCGAAAGGTTGCCAACACATTATTTTCGCTCGACTTTTCTTAACGTACGATTGAAAATCGGGATGTGAAGATTATCGGTTAGAATTTGGAAACTGACTTGAAATTGATAAATAGTTAAAAATAAAATATAGAACAATCTGCCTGCGTTCCTGATAGCGAAAGTAATCAGGAATCGTAGTTTTACAGCAAAAAACAGAATTCTCGTGAACTTTTTAAAACGTATAAAAAGGTCAAAGTTTTAAGTGCAGAGAAAAATAATTACTTACAAGTAAGGATCAGTTCAAAAATTACCTGAAAGTCATATAATTAATTCAGAGCTATAAAGACAATATAAAAGAATTGGGATTGAATGGAAGATGATGCGAGATCTAGAGATGTGTCGCGTTGAGGTGAACAGCGAACGTATTTAGTAATGCATTTGTCTATGGAGCATTCCATGCCAAATCGACCTGGGTTTGACCCTTGACCTCTCGGATTTGGTCCGCGATTCTTTATACAATCCAAATCAATCAGTGTGACATGGGAAAATGTTTCAGCAACCATTTATAGTGAAATAACTCCTGCTGCTATTAAAAAAAAAAAATAAACAGGAAAAGCTTGAAAACATCGAGAAGGAAAAATGTCCCCACTTCGGCTCTAGACTCAAAAATGTTGATATCTGACAGACGATTTTTCAGAATTTTTTCAGATTTTTGAATTATGTCGATCAATATGACCATTTTCAAAAATTGTAGACAATACGTCTCGTGGCGAAAAAAAAAAAAAAATCATTCCCTTTCAAAGTGAGAAGAATCGTATAAAGAGTCGCGGACCAAATCCGAGAGGTCAAGGGTCAAACCCAGGTCGATTTGGCATGGAATGCCCCCTATAGTTCTGAGGTTTATCAATAGTTAGCATCTGAAGTGAAGATAATCGTCTAAAACTGTAACGTTAGATCGGTCGCGCCATGTAGCCCCTTAAATCAGAAGTAGTTAGTAAAGATTTGAAAAAGGTCAGCCGAATGAAAAAAAAGCGCTGTAATAACGATCTGAAAGTTGGCTTCAGAAGCGCGCGAAGCGCGCTATTGTGAGCTAGTAATATTATACATTTAGTGTAACAAGTGGTTATCTTTTGAACAAGTCAATAATTTATTCTGAACTAGAAATGTGAAAAACTTTATATAATCTTGGAATCAAAATCGTAGAAAGAAAAATCATCAAATCTTACGAGCGTCAATCATTGTGGCGGAGGGCGGAGGGCAAAACATATTAATTGTATTCCGAAAATTCCAGCATAATACCTGTATCAATTTAAATGGAATAATTGAATATCCACGATAACGACTTGCACGAGAAGTCAAGCGTGCGAGTCATCGCGGAAGAATTCTAACCTAAAAATGCTATCGATTGAGATCAACGTCCAGTTAGAGGAAAACTTGAAAAAATAGAAACTTGCAGAAAATCGAAGTAAAAACGCCTCAGAGACGAAATTTTTTAATGACGTATTTGTTCGAATGATTAATATTTTTAAGAACAATTGTGAATGAATGATTGATATTTTCGCGAAGAATTTGTTCAAACATATTTGTATAAAAGAAACGTGTTTGAATAGTTTGAAGTTTGTGGATGCGAGGCTTCAAGCACGCTGGTGGGCACTTGAGGCACGGGTGTGGATGAGGTTTTAAGGGTTTTAAATGATGCACAATAGGGTTATTTAATATTGACGAGAGTGAGACATTTATTTTAAACTAGTAATGTTCTGGTTATACACGGTAGGTCGAACTCGCATAGGACGATAAACGATTTGAACCACACTTGGTACGAACGGGAGACGAGAGATGAATAGCGGTCGAACAACACAATGCTTCGTGTTGTGTTTCGTTCGTAGGTTGACCGAATACTGACTGGTTCAGATGCATACTTATTCGCACTAGACTAGGGCTAGGTAAACGAGAGGGCAGCTGTTATCATAGGCACACAACAATCACACGTTACCTATACGCAATCAAGCGCGCAATATGAAACAAAACGGAAATTTTTAATTTTATTTATACGTTTTCACCATTTGAAAATATCACACATTTTTTACAAATTCAATTAATACAATTCTGACCGAAGTAAATAATTTCTTCATTGTATAGAAAATCATCTATTAAATTGAATTTCTTACAGATGTTAAATTGATTTTTGTTACTGAATTTTATTTGATATGCTGATTTTCCTAAATTTAGATTTAATGAAGTAAAATTTTATTCAACTGAAACTATAGGTAGGATTTTACAATTCCTACGTAACATCGTCCTCTCTTTGCGACATTGCACAGTTACAGATCAGCCACATCCCTGGTACATCAAAGAAACAGTGACACACCAGTGTTGCATAAGAGTTACATAAACATAAAGATGTATCAGAGAAATCGATGCGTGATATCATAGTGATGTAAATGCAGCAAATCTGTTACATAACACCAAGTTTTCGTAGTTCGGAGCACCGCCACATAGCTGCGTAGCATTCTCGAAAGTAAAATGTGCCCAGTGTATAATAGACAGGTGAGTGTCCGTAAGCTTATTAAGAGCTCGAAGTTGATCGCTATATCACATCGTGGGTTATAACTTATACTTGCGATAATTTTTCTTTATTTCAATTTCAGTGAAACTGTTCAATGACAAAAAAAAAATAATAATAATAATAATAACAATTCATATAGGATATTTGTTTATATCATATGTATCAATATAATTTCATTGACAGATAGCATGTAACATTTGTGACATGACATATACGTATTTGATACATGGTTTTCGTGATGTGACATTTATGTAACAAGTAATCCACTGGAACATAACAGTTATGTAACTCAGATCTGTACCTGTGACATAACTGTAATGTCGGCATGTGGCGGACATTTTGACATCCATGATCTATAAAATAGTCGCTCCCTGTGATGCTGCAGAGACTTCCTACAGAACAAAGTTACATATATCTGATACTGTAATTGCAGCAAGCAATCACTGCTTCGGTTTCACGTTACGCTGCGATTGCTACACGGACCACAATATTCGTTGGCATTCCCCTGGCTTTGGTTACACGGGTTTTTCTACCTTTTCAAATTCCCTGTTTGGGATCTCAGCAGTTGAGGGTAGCAGAGCACTCCCGTAACGGATTCTTGGAGAAGGGATTGAGGTCTTGAGGCGAAAAACGAACAGCTTCAGTCTCTCTGATTTGAGGATAAAGAAGTACTGATTTAAACAGCGTTTATTTAGGTGTAATGCGATACAGAACATGAAAACTCAGACGCACTTTTTAGAATTAGTAGTATGATTCGACTCAACGAGTAACGTGTCGGTCGTTCTAATTCTTATCGGAGACTGACGATTCGTCAGGACTCGGTCGAAATCGGATCGTCGAACGTAGAGGCGACGTTGGACCTTACGCGCGGTAGTTTGAATTTAAAATTCGTACACGAATCCTTAACATTCCCGTTACTCCTTTTCACAGAAATGAAAAATTCGTTGAAAATCGAGTCTTGAGGTTATGTAGTGTTACCGGATTTTTTATGAATTTCGGCTCAATCTACGCAGATCCCCAAAAGACTTAGAAACTATTAGATTTTGGATTTGATCATATATCTCGAGAATGAATGAACGTGTTTTTGGCAGAATTTATACTCCAGGGTTTTTTGAGGTGCTGGTATCGAATCCAAGGTCAGATTTCCAAAATTTGTAGCCAGTGACGTCACAGTCCAAAATCCGAAATGAAACTTACTATAATCTGAGGATTTTCATATGATTTTCACTAATCAATTCAGCTTTATTTTGTGATTATGTCTATTCGTGTAATCTCGACAACGGTGCCAACTGGCCACTGACTGGGGGATACTCTCTCTTCTCGTCTGCTCTCTGCGTAGTCTCAACTAAACACCGCCGCTCTTTCCTAATTTTTATATTCGGAGCCCAAAAGCAAAGTACTGGCTGAAGGAGACGATGATGAAGGAGACGAAAATTTTCGAGTGAAACGGACCTGTCAGATCTTTGAAATAATCATATCTCATCTCTACGTGCACGGATTTACTCGAAATTGGGCTCAAATGAAAGCTCTTCGTGCCGATATTCTCACAATAATATTTCGAGACCCATGGATGTCGTAAGATTGAAGAAATAAGAGATTGTGATTCCCCCCACCACCGCGAGTAGCTCCCGTTCGGGTAAAGAGACTTGGTTCGAGTCTCACGCAGCGTATTAAAATTTTTTTTTTAATGTACTTTGCGCGAGACTCTACCGAGTCTCTTGATAAGCCGGCCGTCGGATACCCATGCGCGTATGGTCAAGCTATCGCTGATACGTAATCAACGAGGCACGCTCAAGGCGTGTGCACTGCCTCGATGATTTCTGGCTTCGTTTCACGACCCTCTGTCCTCGCCTTGAGTAGGAGAGTGAAGACGAATGCGCAGATATGTTAGTAATGTTTAACAATTAACGTATGACTACGATCAATGATCTCGCAGCAAGATCAGTTGATCTACGGAGATACTACTATCCGTGAACCACGCAATGGATTTCGGGATGAGTATTCTCACGTCGATGGCTTAGGTTCACACCGGCCACCCGAACTAGTGTTCACTTTGTAATAAAGAAAACACTGCCTGTGACCGTGTTTATGACTATCAGCTGTATGATTTAACAATAAGTGTTAGTACGTGGGTGAGGGATAATATTCCTGAAAATAATACACTGCACTGAACACAATTTACTATCACTTCAATAGTTTATTAATGTTAAACAGTCACTGAAAGTTTATTTACACACAAGTAATGAGAAAAGTATTCACAGTAGAGAATAATGAGAATAAAGGAAAGTAATGAAAAATAAAGAAAAATTAGATTATTAATTAATTAGCTCCGACTAATTAATTAATCAAGAAATTTAACTATAAACTTAAGAAATTATACTAGACAAATTATCACTTTCTCTGGAGCTGTTGAGCAAGTCGGAGGCCCCCGCGTGCGTAGTGGTAGTTTTGTAGAGATTGGACGGGCTGAAGTGCAAGACGGGTGGAGAAAAGTAGCGAAACGAAAGAACCAAGTGGAAGGAATAGCTGGAAGTAAAGGGAGCAAAACCGGTGAGCCAGAAAAAGTGCTAGAAAGAAAGGAAGGCATAGAGCCGGTAGAAGTGAGGTTAGGAAGTCGATCCACGGCGAGAGGCTCCTAGAGCTGAGGGAGAGAGGAGGCGGAAACTCTAGCGGTATCTGCAGGGACAGCGTGGAGTAGAAGCTGACAAGGGGAGGTCACGGGAGACGCATTTTTGTAATTTTTCTAACCTATCGCAAAAAGAGGGGCAGACCCCCAATAACAATTGCCCAAAGCCATAGGGCCAGATAGCTAGAGGTTTCCGAGAAAATCGACTTTGAAATATTGGGAGCGAGCGAGTCCAGTAAGCGGTAGATCCCTGGATCGATTCCCGCTGTGTGCAACTTTTTTTTTTCTTTTTTTTTCTTTCTTTTTCTTTTCTTTTTTGTTTTTCAATACGTATATTCACGTCATTTATGTGTAAAATTATTCGAATTCATATTAATGTACAAATATTTCGTGTTTGGGTAGGATATCAATGTGTCCGTTGAAAGAACTTCCTAGTATTAGGTACCTGCGGGACACAGCTGCTTCTGTACAAAGGATTTCTAAAGAATTCTGCGAAGGGTGGCGGTTACACGATGTGTCGTGAAACGGCCGGTTCTTCAATCTAGCATTCCACCGTTAGCTCTTGGAGCGATCGGACGCGATTTCGTGCTGTGTATCACGTTACATTTATACAGTGAAGTTACCAAAGAGTAATCATTATGTCGGATATCGACTAATGTCGATATCGATATTCGGCACAACTGCCGAATGAGAAGTTTATAAAATTAATTGTAAGTACATTGTAACGATAATAACGAATATATCAATACCCGACCTCATGTTCTTCATGTTTGTACCAAAATTGAAATAATAATAAATATTGTTAGCCAAGAAATATGAATTCGAATAATTTTACACATAAATGACGTGAATATAGGGTAGGTGTCCCAATTACGGAGCCCTTAGTGACGTCCATCGCCGTTTCTTAATAAATACTACTCCCTCATCTCTCATTTTGACATTTCAGAGTTTGAGATTGACGAATGAATGTATTTTAAATGATAACACATTTTTTTTCACTCGATGAATACGAAAATGAATAAAAACTAAACATTAATGTAAAACTATGCGCGTGTCCCAATTACGGTGCCTTCGAAAATATCTGTGAACCGAATACGGTGCCCCAATTACGGACAGTGTCCCAAATACGGAGCCCCGATTACGGGCGCAAGTCCTGCGGTAAATGAGCAGGTTAACTTCACTTCACGTGTTATATTCTTGCCCGGAAATATCATAGAAGACGTTTCCCGTATTTACGAACGATTTGTATCGAAAAGAGTGACGTACTTGGGAATTCTAAAACATTCGAATACACCTAACCTCCTGTTCTGTTCGAAATTTTTGTATACCGACTGTCCGTAATTGGGTCTAGAAGCCAAAATGCTGTCCCAATTACGGCACTCCGTAATAGGGACAAGCCTTCAAACTCGTGTACCAATTGCGGGCCCCACTATTGTTATCAGAAAAAATGGTTAAATTGTACATTTTTCCGTTTAGGTGTTGAATATTATAGTCAAGATGTCATATGAGATAAGTTTTATTGAGTTATGAGTGATAATATTGTATTTATCGCCATTTGAAAAAAGGTGATTTCTTAGCACTTTGGTTAAGGCAGCTAAGATAATTTCGATCGATGTGTGAGTCCGAAATCGAAATTAAATGTTCAATGGATTACTTGAAGCTTCAACATGCGAGACTACTTGTTTCGTCAAGTTTATAAATCAAGCTTTACGACAAAAATTCACACATGCTGATATCTGGTAGTGCTATTTCTTAAATTAAAGAAAACACAGAGAGGGCACCGTAATTGGGACACCCTCCGTAATTGGGACACCTACCCTACGTATTGAAAAACAAAAAAGAAAATAAAATAAAAGAAAAAAAAGAAAAAAAAAAGTTGCACACAGCGGGAATCGATCCAGGGATCTACCGCTTACTAGACTCGCTCGCTATCCGCTGAGCCACTCGCCTCGTTGTCAACTGTTTACGTCTAGTCTTCATAGCTCGCTCCCAATATTTCAAAGTCGATTTTCTCGGAAACCTCTAGCTATCTGGCCCTATGGCTTTGGGCAATTGTTATTGGGGGTCTGCCCCTCTTTTTGCGATAAGTTAGAAAAATTACAAAAATGCGTCTCCCGTGAGCTCCCCTTGTGAGTCTGAAGATAGATCTGAGTCTGAAGACAGATCTGAGTCTGAAGATAGATCTGAGTCTGAAGATAGATCTGAAAACGAAGATAGATCTGAAAACGAAGATAGATCTGAAGGTGAAGCGGAAGAGGGTGACAAAGAGCAACGGCAGCAGAATGTTGGAGCAGTCGGTGGAGTCGACGGAGAGTGGCGATACCCACTTCGTGACCGAAGACCAACTAGTTTCCTTGATCACGTGCTGTACAGTGTAGAGTGTAGTGAGATGAGTGATAGTGAACCAGTGTCTGTAAGCCAGGCATTGTCAACTAGCAATAGAAATAGAAATAGAGATAAGTGGATGAGAGCGATGCATGATGAGCTAGAGTCTTCAAAAGAGAACAAAGTGTGGGAGCTGTGTGATTTACCTGCGGGTAAGAAGGCTGTGCAAAATAAATGGGTGTTTAAGCTTAAGAAGGATAGCGATGGAAATGTAACTAGATATAAGGCTAGACTAGTTGATAAAGGCTTCACTCAAAGGTACGGTGTCGACTATATGGAGACTTACTATCCTGTAGTGAGAAGCTCTACGCTGAGAATACTTTTTGCGATGGCTGTAGAACAAGACTGGGAAATCAATCATTGGGATGTGACCACAGCTTTTCTCTATGGCAAACTCGAAGATGAGGTTTATATGTTTCAGCCAAAAGGCATGGAAATACCTAGGCAAGAGGATAAAGTTTGCAAGTTACAAAAAGCGTTGTATGGGTTGAAACAGGCTTCAAGGGTATGGAACCAAGAAATAGATGCTGAGTTGTCGCGTCAAGGTTTTAAACAATGTAAAAACGAACCTTGTGTTTACACAAAATCAAACAAAAACAAGAAGTTAGTAGTAGCTGTTTTTGTTGACGATTTCTTTTTATTTGGTAACGATCGTGAAGCAAAAGAAAGCCTGAAAAACGAGTTGACAAGTCGTTTTAAGATGAAAGATATGGGGAATGCTACTCAAATTCTAGGAGTCAGATTAAGACGAGAAAAGGGAGCTCTATACTTGGATCAGAAGAGTTACATATCCGAAGTTTTGGCAAAGTTTGGAATGACGGATTGTAAATCTGTGTCAACCCCTTTAGAAGTAGGTTCAAAGTTTGTAAAAGGAAGCTGCGACACCGATTTTCCTTATCAATGCCTAGTGGGTTGTCTGATAAATATTGCGATCAACACAAGGCCCGATATAGCTCATACGATGAGTGTGTTGTCACAATTTAATTCATGTTACAGTGAGGAGCATGTAAAGGGGGCAAAGACGGTACTGCGTTATTTAAAGGGCACTATAAATGACTGCTTAGTGTATAAGAAATCTGAATCAGAAAACAGTATAAACGGGTACGTAGATGCAGATTGGGGGAACGACATAAACGATCGTAAATCGTATACGGGGTACATTTTCAAGTTAGGTCCAAAATTGTGTCGTGGGAAAGTCGCAAACAACAAAGCGTTGCACTTTCAAGTACTGAAGCGGAGTACATGAGCTTGACGGAGGGTGCTAAAGAAGGTGTGTATCTGTGTGTGTACCTGTTTTTTTTTACGAACTAAGAAAAAGAGAGTCGCTACTCTATACTTACCTTTGTATCTCTTTGTACTTGACTTCCGGTCTCCTGTAAAAGCGACGCGCTATGTCGATCATTATAATAAAAGTGTAATCCAAACTATTAGCGTCAATCATTGAGTAAACCTGCCTGTATTCCAACAGAGGTACGGTGAGGAAGAAATGGTTTGAACTAGCTCGGCGGAGGGACCTAACCTCACTCACAGGTCATCCTGTCAATCGATTCTTTCTCTTCATCGACCAGCATTGAAACATTATAGTATATGCTTAACTGATGGTCGACGGAGCTCTACATAACCAACTGCAGCATCACCATAACCCTCTCTTTCAGCTCGGGGAGGTAGACCAATTTTCATAGGTTATGGTATAGCAGAAAAATCGCAGCACGTTCATATCATTACAGCATACAAACATATTATAACATATAGAGTTTAAATAATCGAATATAACTGTTGGTATTGTTATCAACTTCGATTTTTTATCGCCAAATGTAAAGTTAATTATCTTGAAACATAACCTCTCTTCGAGGTTTGACACCGCTGGTTTTGGGCACATTAAAATATTCACTTTGGGATAAAAAGTCGGTAACCATGAGTACCGTTACTTTCGGCAGATTGTCTGATTGTGCTTCTACAAAACCGATATTCATTTTGAATCACAATAGTACGTGTGAAGCAAAAAAATCTAACAAGCTAATACATTTCTTAAGGGGCTCGTTCGAATCTACCCAACTATGACGTCACGCGACAGGGCGCCCAATCACAGCGCGTTCCTTCCCACCGGAAATTTCTTCATATTTAACCTAGTTTTTTTTATTAATAATGCCGATTATTAATTCCAATTGGATCCTGCAATTTCCTTTCATATCATACAATCTTCACGAAACAATCAAAATCTGATTTTTCTTTTTAGAACGACCCTATTTTCGAGTGAAACGGACGTGTCAGATCTTTGAAATAATCATATTTCATCTTTACGTGCACGGATTTAATCGAAATAGGGCTCAAATGAAAGCTCTTCGTGCCGATATTCTAACAATAATATTTCGAGACCCATGGATGTCATAAGATTCAAGAAATAAGAGATGGTGATTCCCCCCACCACCGCGAGTAGCACCCGTTCGGGTAAAGAGACTCGGTTCGGGTCGCACGTAGCGTATTAACAAAATTTTTTTAATTTACTTGGCGCGAGACTCTACCGAGTCTCTTGATGAAAGGTTGACACGGGAGGGCGAGGTATCAATCCCTGTATGTATACAAGCGGGTAAGCCCTCGCCCGGCCGAGCGCTACGTTCGGTCACCGGAGAAAAGACTGAAATCAGGCAGTCTTGCTCGGTATGCATCCTTCGGGATATCATTGTGTGCACGTGTAATAACCACGTGAAGTGCCGTAGAGTGAGACTGTAGGGCTATCAGCGTGTCGATGGGGTTTATTGCTTAAGGAAGCAAATTGTCAATTATAAGGGTTTATTGCTTAAAGAAGTAAATTGCCAATGATGTGATATGGGTCTATGCGGAATTGTAAAATATCGTGGTCGGATCTTCCTGGGGGGCCTCATGCGAGAGGTCGGCATCAGATGGTCGACACGCCGGGAAACCGGCGTGGTGAATACGGCCGCGAACTGTTACTTTGAAATCCGCAAGTAAGGGTGACTGTCACGGGTTGGCCGGCACAGGGAGGTCGTCTAAAGTGACGATCAGATCTCTGTGACGGTTAACTTGCTGGGTATAACCAGCATGGATATAAAATCCGTGACGGCAAAGTGTTGAGCAGCAAAGGGCTGCTCGGGACCGCGTGGACTGACCTTCCCGGAGCTAGGCTCCTATGGTTGACACGCCGGGAAACCGGCGTGGATATCTAGTCCACGCGGTAGATAGAGTGGTGACCGGAGACGTCCGGGAAAAAACTATCACCTTATCAAGTACATAAAGACAAACCGCATAGATTCCACGGGCATAGATATTCGCGAGAGTAAATAAGCAGGTTGTGGGCTAGAATGAAACTAGAAATATATACCAACGGACTGACCTGATGTATCATACTGATAAATAAACGCAGTTGACATGAATATGTGCCTATTCACTTGATTTGAGTCAATAGTTGAACCCGAGTTCCCATATGGAAGATCTGAGCTTATCGGTTATAGTGACGGAAAGTAAGGCCGTCGCTAACACAAGGGACTCATCAAACTTTTTTTTAATTATCATTATTATTATTATTATTATGACAATTCAACAGATTTTGATATAATGGGTTTTTTTTTTAAGCTGTGAGTTATGATTACGAAGGCCATGGGGCAACGGAACTTCGAAATCTGTTGAATTTAAAAAAAAAAGCGTCTCCAAGTGAATAAATGATGCAATAAAGAGAACTTAAATGATATTAATTTTATTCTTATTGTGGGAAAATCGGGTTTTTTTTTTTTTTTGACTTCTCAACAGATTTCGAAATTCCGTTGCCCCAAGGCTTTCGTAATTATAGCCTTCGCGTTCGTGACGCGGAAGCTTTGATATCAGTAAAAACAAATGAAAACCGGGTACGGTGGGTAAAGCCTGACTCCAGCATGGTCTGTTGTCGACGTGGTAGGGGGTCTCTCAGTGGCGTAGCATAGGTCACTAGCACCCGGTGCGGATTCCAAATTTGCCGCCCTCTTATTTTTGCATTCCATTATAAAAAATTTGGGGCATGGTAAAAAGAGTACTTTTATTGAATAACACTAAGCTGAAAAGTGAAATTAACATTTTTTGACATAAAGTAAAAATATCACTTAGAAAAATTACAGAGAAAACGTAATACAATAATGGAGAAATCGCCTACTTCACGAACGCTCTTTTGCGCACGAGTATCATTACAACGTCAACTGAAAGATTAAAATTTAACTTTTCTCGTCTTCCTTTCAGCAAAGTTTTTGATCACACTTTCAATATCGAGTGCATCAGTCAGGTCTTGTTCAATCGACAATATAGCTAGATTAGTTAATCTCAGCGTACTCATTGTAGATCGCAAGTAATTCTTTATCAATTTCAGTTTTAAAAAGCTCCTTTCACAACTAGCATTACTTATAGCAGTTGTCAAAAATATTCTGAGTATTATGAAAATGTTAGGCACGGAAATTTGGAGCTTAGATTCCACAATGAACTTCAATAATTCAAGTGCACCTACATTAGCTTTGCCTAACACTGAAAGAAATTAACATCATTTTATATTTTAATTTTTTTTTTCTAACTGCCACCTCCGCAGCGCCGCCCCCGGCAAAGTGCCGCCCGGTGCGGACCGCACCCTCCGCCCCCCCGCAATGCTACGCCACTGGGGTCTCTCTACTGTGTATAAATACGATGGATCGGATGAATTCTCATCAGACGCCTATTTCTAACGAAGTAAGTGGCTACCTTCAACATGAACAAGATCGTCTGTCTTCTGGTCACCTCGTTGGTGTGCGTGGATGTTGCCAGCGGTAAGTTGCAGATACTGATCTATTCTCCAATACAACGAAACCTCACTTATACTTATTTCAATCGGGTACGCTAGAAAATACATACGGGGCATTCCACGCCGACTCGACCAGTGTTAAACCCCGACAATCTCAAAATCATTCCATGTTTTTTTTCCAACATTCTACTCAGTAAAAAACGCGTCCTAAATTTTTTCAGATTTTCTTATCAAACCGTTAATTTGTTATGAATTTCTGAAGTTGATTGAGAGCCCTTTTTTAGAAATTTGAAAAAATTCTCTAAAATCCAGTGGATGACACAAAACAGCCCCCGTTTAGGAAAACGTGGGCCGAATTTTTTTTCTATTTTTTTCCCCGCAATTCGGAATTTTCTCATTTCAAAAACTGATATAAACACAGGATCAAATAATAAGCGACGAATAAGGGTAATAAATGGTGAAACCGAACGTTTCCGAGTGAATTGCACCCTGTTTGATGCTTGAAATTTGATCCTGTACGTATTAGATAATTTCAGTTCCAAAAATTAGAAAATTCCGAATTAACTGGAAAAAAAAATAGAAAAAAAATTCGCCCCACGTTTTCCTAAACGGGGGCTGTTTTAATGTCATCCACTGGATTTTTGATAATTTTTTCAGGTTTTTAAAGAGGGGCATTCTCAATAAACTCCAAAAACTCGTAACAAATTAACGGTTTGTGAAAAAAATAAAAAAATTTCGGACGCGTTTATTACTGAGTAGAATATTAGAAAGAAACATGGGATGATTTTGAGATGGTCGGGGTTTATTACTGGTCGAGTTGGCGTGGAATGCCCCATACATATAAGTGATAATAACGTAAAGAAAAACTTATCAAGAGTCAAGTGGTTCGATAGCTTCCACGTCAGCATTGCAATTATTCAGACACACACATCATCGACAGGTGAAAAATGACCTGTTTTGTAGATAAACGTAGAAATATTTTTGTATCAAGAAGTAAAATATTCTCGATACAGCGAGGATACAATATTGAATTCTTGATTTCAATTCCAACAGCCAAAGTAGAACTCATGGACGTATATCAAGAGCAATCAACTTTTGAAGTGTTGTGTCACGAAATATTTAACAGCACACTTAACATTTTCTAGCACGTATGTTCTGCAGGTGGTAAGATTCATTGAGTCGTTAAAGATAAAAACTATGCGTACGTCATCACGATATAGATAGAATGTGTTTTTTGAACGTTATGCTCTTTGTTTGGAACCATTTTATTCTCTACATCTTATGCTACACGGAATGTTCAAACCATTTTCAACATGTCAGGTTCCACTCGATTCGTCAAGCATTTTCATGCTATCATGATTTTTATTTCAGGAGTCGATTTAAGCTATCCTGCAATCCACGGTGAGTTAAAGATACAGAGATTTTCGATAATGACAGATATTCACTTGTTGTTCGAATTTAGCTCAAGCGAGTCGAGCACCGCGGAATGACGACTTCATCACAGTCCTCTTTACTTAAATTTCAGATTCCGTGAGAATTGTCAACGGCCGACTGACAGCACTAGCGGATGTTGTTAGACGGATGTTCCCCGGTAAGTTCAAAAAAATGTCACCCAATGAAGATATTCAAGTCATAGCTACTAAGGACATGCGTCAAATATTGACAAACTACAATAGTGTCATGATGTACCTATTTTATTTTCAGATAGCGCATCCAAGTTGGCCACCGCACAGGCTGGTAAGTGATGAGTGGATACACTTACTTGACCAATTTATACGTCTACCAAAACGCTCAAATTATCTTTGTCTGTATTTTTATTTCAGATTCTGTGATAAAAATGAAAACCTTTCTCGAAAGAACTTTAGATTCTATCGAAAGGGGTATCGGGGGTGAGTTGAAGACGACTTTACCCTTTAAAAATCACTTGTCTAATGACATAAGGACGTAAGCGCCATTATACGACGTTTTGCTGTTTATAATGGCATAAAGTCGTATAATTTTTTTTTCACGATAATCGCTCGGAAAACGTTCGAAACGTATAGATCAATTGAAATTACGAGATCGAAAAATGAAAGTGCAAAAGGTCGTAAGTTGGGCGGATACGATCTTTTGCTTTTAACTGCGATTTCTTTTATCGAATTTTTCGAAACGACGTCGATTTCGATTTCTCTTTGCGTTTCACGAGTTTTTACAACTATTTGAAAAAATCATTAAAAATTATGAAAAAAATGGCGCTCGCGACGTTTTTTAAAAATTGTAATGAAAGAACGACGTATCCGCCAAACTTACGACCTTTTGCACTTACATTTTTCGATCTCGTAATTTCAGTTGATCTATACGTTTTGGCCGTTTTCAAAGCGAATGGCCTGAAAAAAAAAATTATACGACTTATTGCGACCAAAATCGCGTTTTTGGCGCTTACGACCTTATGCCATTAGACACGCGAAATGTTTTTGTGACCCACTGTTCGCTTCACATATCAGGGTGAAGTCGAGGAATTGTTTTTATTGATTCCGATCAAATATTATCCTAGATCGATCGAGATTTCCTATTTCAATTCTTCATATTTCATTATTTTTCACTCATTGCCGTTATACGATGCGTCAATTGGTGAATTTCCACTTTGCGATGATACATATTTTATTTTCAGGAACCGAATCAGAAGTGCTTCCCAGATTCGCAAGTAAGTGACACTCATTCGAAAAATACATCAAGCCTAGCTTGCTTTTCATCCAGCTGTTGTTGGAACTGAGTGAAAGTCGAATACGACTTGATCATAACCTCTGTATATTCCATTTTCAGATTCATTCAACTCACTAAAATCCAAAGTCATAGCCAATTTGAAACGGAGTGGAGTGAAAGCCGGAAGTGAGTTGAAGACGATTGTGCCCATCTGGAATATCGCGCATCAAGCACTTGAAAATTGTCTAAATTATTGAGGTATCTTCTAATTTCCAGCTCCCACGAATGAGATCAGACCTACTGCGATCGAAGTAACTGATTTATTCGACTCAGTAAAGATCGAAATCGATGCGATTTTGAATGCTGCTTTCAAGCTTGCCGAAAGTAAGTTGAAAACAATCGTACCATTAGAAATATAATTGTCATACTGAGATCTATCGTTTGCTACAAACCAAATGCCAATGAGGCTTTCATAAATTGATCTATTTCCTTAGCCTTGCTTAGCCTCCAGTTGGGCAAACGTATTTGATACTCAACATTCGATCCCTGATTTCAATTGCACCACCAGTTTAGTACT